>JASANF010015843.1:0-20476 GCA_030248245.1 Trissonchulus sp. WLG1_4
CTAGAGTTCGCAACGGGTCGAGATATCATAACCCGACCCGACCCGAGCTAGTGTCTAACCCGACCCGACCCGACCCGACCCGACTTCTACTGAAGCTGCTATACAAACACTTGAGATTACTTTGTCACTTTTTGTTTCCAGTTTTTATATATTTCATGTTTTTATATGCTACAGCACAGATGTACATGGGGGTCTGGTGGGGGCAAGCCCCTCCCAGATTTGAGATGCCGGGACAAGCCCCACTCAGGTTTGACCCATCGGGGCAAGCCCCCCTCCTCGTTGCTGAAAAACTGCCCGAAAACTAAAAAATCGCCTCAGATAAATGAGCAAATAGCTAAAAAATTGCAAAAAACATCCAAATTTTGCAAATAATTTCTTATTTTTAGGCAAAAATTGGAAATAATATATACAGCGCTCGGTTCAAGCCCCCACAGCGTCGGGACAAGCCTCCCTACACTTTGGAAAAATCCGGGACAAGCCCCCCCCTAACCAAGACCCCAAGTACATGTATGGACGTCAGTAGCTAATTATATCTAAAAAAAATAAGAGCTCGGAAAAGCTGTTACATCACATTGAAAATATCATCAAAACAGAAAAATTTAAGGTAAAACTCAAGAATTTATACCCAAAATTTTTGACCCGAACTAACCCGCACAACCCGCGGGTTGGCAAATCTCAACCCGACCCGACCCGACCCGACCCGACCCGCCCCAACCCGACCCGATTGCGAACTCTAGTATTACCTAACTTTCCAGAAAAAGTTAGTGTTAGGTTGTGAATTCCAGCCAATGTCTTCGAGTGTATTGACTGAGCAAAGGTAAACCATCGTAAAAATGGGTACTTGTTTTGTTGCTCTATATTTGGAGAAAATGCAAGACAAATGCAAAAGATGTTAAAATTTAGAAAAAAACAGGGGTCAAACGGCTAACGTCAGAATAACTCAATTGCTGAAATGAGGCTGAATAGTTCTACCAGCGAATCCGCATGTTTGTTGAGTCCCTTAACGATCATACTGAGCGTCGTGCACTCCGACAGAATGTTGCTAAGATGAGTGGTGATTGGACTAGCCAGGGCCATATCCTTAAATCGGATCACCTGAAACAAAACAATTCAGAATTCAAAACATAAAAACGCAAGTGTACACACATTATTCACCAATTTACCATACACACATGCGGGTGTGTGGACCGTCACATTTCGAACCGTTGATACACTTCTATGACTCTAGTAAAAATAGACTTTAGGCTAGGGTTCATTATTTTGTCTAGACCCAAATTTTTATGTCTGTATAATAGCAGCTATATACATATTATTGGTGGCGAGAATTTTGTAATTTTACCGGATGTATAGTTGACATACGGCCGTGAGTAAAAAGCAACCTGAAATGGTTTCCTTAAATAATTGTGCACATTCAAATATATACTCACGAACAGTATTATTTCTTCTTCTTCTTTTCTTCGGGCGTGCAGCGGTTTTCCCGCATTATTATTAACAGTATTATTTTGTTTCAGTTATTTGCGACATACTATACTACTAGTTTGTCAACGAAATAAATGACACAGTTTCATTCTAAAAACAGGCCCAATAATTCCTATTCAACATCCACCTAAAATCACTGTTAATTTATATGAAAATAATCTGAACTCTTCCAAACTTGTAATAAAGTACAAATGCTGCACCTACTGGCCGAAAGCGATTAGGCAACACAGGCAGGATATCGAAGAACATCAAATGAACAGGATGTTTGGGCGGACTCTGGCTACGAATCAGGAACGGATAGAAGATAGCCAAGAGGTTCTTATCATGATCCCAAACTTTGCGTAAATGCTCGCGCACATAGGTCGGGAAAATAGGCTTTACTCCGCGCGATCTATTGACGGAGGCAAGGATTTGCGAAAAAGCATGGTCCACGTCGGGTTTCAGTTCCTGATCTGGCGTGTCAGTCACATCGAATTCCTCCTTATCTGCTCTGCTGCGCTCAAGCTTGGTGGCTCTAAGCGTGGTCAGTGTGTCTTCGATGCTCATGTCTGGAACCCAGTCATCGGCTTCGTCAAACGGTTCATTCTTTCTGAAACAAAAAAAAACTTTAAAAAATCACCTCGAGCACGTCATCGTTTGTGATATTATGAATTATTTATGAGGCTTGTAAAGTCCATAATTCAAAATACTAAAAAATATACTAGTCTTAGCCTTAAAATAATCTGTTAAGCCTGGTCAAGGGTAATACGCATTTCACGCGAATGGAGTGTCTCATTGGTGTTCCAATGTCGTGCACCTAAATAAGGTCTGAAAAAATTCTAACTCCCTCTCGTGTCTTTACTATGCATACGCTGGCTCATACTAGCAAGCAGCCAACAAGCGGCACTGGTCTGTAACTCTGTAACTTTCCGCCAAAATTTTTTTGACAACGTTAACACAATTTTATGTAAAGCTGACCAGGTTCAATCAAATTACTCTGTTAACGGGCAATAATAACTGCACTTTCTTAATTGCACCAAATCGGTTCAACGTCTACAAGTAAAACTAAATCTAATTTACATTTTAGTAGATTTCATCTTCGGCTGCACTTTTTTGGAGAGGTCATAAGAGCTAGCCGAAGTGCCAACCAAAATTGTTTGATGATATTCTTGTTTAATGGGGGCACAGCCTTTGTGGCAGTGAGGGCATTTGGACACGCGGTGAAACAAATACTGACGCTCAAAGTTAGCAATCAGCTGCCGCTTTAGGCAAGCGTCGGCGCGAGTCAGTTCTATTGCTGTCTCCTTGTCGCCGTGATTAGCAATTACTGAAACAATAAAAATTGTGTTCTACTATCAAAGTAATTTTCAGACATCATTGGAACTTACTGCTAGTTAAACATCTAACGACGCTTTCAACCTTAATACCGCTGGCTACACAATTACAAAAATTATGATAAACTGAAAAACCCAGGAAAAAATGAAGCTTGCACAATGAATGAAGGCATACGAATGCATGTCACTGTTTTATGTGCATAACAAGCCGACAAGCGAGAATAAACACACCCTCAGTAAGAGGAACCACAAACAACTTTGCAGGTGTCTCTCGTCGCTACATTTATTATCCGTCAATAATTACCCGTTTCTACGATCTGCTTTATTTTGGCGATGTCTGCCTTTGTGGCAGTCCTATCCCGCATAAACCCAGAGCCTTGCTTGGTTGTACTCATTGACTCCGTCAAGCCCTCCAACGTAGAATCCGATGACTAAGCAATAAAAAAATCATAAAAAACGGTATATATAATTCAACTCGTTCCTGGAAAGTCCAAGTAGGACATGTACGGTCGTCGGTCAGTTTCATATTTTTCAAATTGTCAAGAATTGATATTGCATGATAATTTCAGAGTGGTAGTCAGGGGTGTGATCGGTCCTCAGAAAAATTTGGCGTGTTTTTCTAAAAAAATTGAGGAATTTAGCTAAATGTTTTTGAGGAATTTGCCACACATTTGAGGAATTTCAACCATGTATATATATATGTATCAGCACCAAAATTTTGGATACCCCTCCCCCCCTTGTTGGGACTCCCCCTCCCCTGCGTCAACAATTTTTGACCCCCCCTCCAAAAAATGACGCCATTTTTACCGTTTTTGACCAAAAAACACAGATTTTGAAAATTTTTGGCGAAAATTTTGGTAAACATAGCTTAAATTTCACAAAAAAGGCCGACTTTTTCCAATACCACAATGAGCACAAATATGTAGTGTCACTCGCCAATATGCTTTTTAACGGTTACAGGGCTAATTTTAGCCGAATTTTTAGGCCGAATTTGGCCCAGTGGAGACGTATCAGAAAGGAAAATTTAAACAAAAGATGGGAACGTCACATCAGACAGTATATTACACAAGTAAATACAGCATAATCTACTCGTGTAGACAGTGGCGTACCGTACCCAGAAGAAAATTTCGGGTGGGAGGAATGACTTTTCGATTTTTTGTAATGGGTTAAAATTCACTTTTTAACACTCATAAACGCGTTACAAACACCAAGATTACTAAAGCACAAAGTTGCAGGGGGCTGGGGGCGGCAGTCCCCAGAAGTAAATGGGAAAATTTTAGATTTTTAATCCCCATTTTGTCAATTGGAGACGTATCAGAAAATTTTTCCGGTCGGACCATAAAAACCAAAGGGGGGACCCTTGTGTAAAAAATCAGAGTAAAAAATTTTCCATTCCCCACCTGGGTACGCCCTTGCGTGTAGACATGCATAGGCTGTGATGAAAGATAATAACAAGGAATAGTAAGCCACAAAGTTGCAGAGGTCTGGGGGCGGCAACCCCCATTAAAAAATTGGAGAATTATTTGACTTTTAGGCTAAATTTGGTCAATTGGAGACGCATCAGAAATTTTTGTCAGTCGGGCTATAAAAACCAAAGGGGGGACCCTTGTTGACAAGTTCTTCAGGTTCGACCCAAAGGGTGCAATTAAGGTGGTAGTTACGTTTTCGCAGCTTTTTTCAATGTTCTATTTTGTAGCAATTACTAAATTAATTTACAAGCGGTCTTTTGCATATTATTAACCAACTTATTTTTTACAAAATTACATTCTTTCAAGAGTCGATGATACTCATAGTGTGCACGCCAGCTATTTTGGTGAAGCTCATCAGCTCAATTTTATTCATTTTTCCCCGTATTTCGTTATTTCTTCATTGTGGTGAAAAAATTCCGCATACACTCAAGAAATTTATACCAAAGGCACATTGATGTGTTATGAAAGTGCTGGTATGCTTAACTAAACGGAATAATTTAGCGGATTTTTACTGTGAGCAAAAGTTTGCCTCAAATTTTTCTAAAAAGTCAAGAAACCGCAGTTTTTATGACTTTGGTAGGCTGTAACTAGAAAAATACTCAACCTTTTCACTCAATTCGAAAAAGGTATAGCGCAAATTTATTTGGCTACTGTCAAATATGCTTTCTTTGCATTCTTATGAACTGAACAGGATATATATTGGTTACTTCAACTGAAATCACTCATTGTGCTCAGAAATGACGGATTTTTGAAAAAATTTCAATTCAGTTGAATAGGGCCTCATTGGGGTCAGCTAATTTTACATTAAGCACAGTTTTCCCGTAACCGTTGAAAAAATGGCGAACAAAAGTTTAAAAAATGACGTTTCAGGAGACTGAAGAAAATTTGCAATTTTTGAAGGGGTTTATTAACACTGCCAATGCTCTTGGCTGCTATGACATATACTAACCAAATTTTGCGGGTATAATGGGTGCATAAAGGACTATATACATGTGAATTATGGTGTCAAGTGGTTATTGGTATTTTGTAATATTGGCATCAGAATTCAGAATTGAGGTAAAAAACTTCAAAGTTACAGATCGCCTAGAACGACTAACAGAAATATGTCATATTTTAGCTGAAAATATTCTTAAAATAAAATGGGTTAGACCTTTTTTGAATGGCTTTTCTGAATAGTGTAAGAGCCACAAAAATTTGCATACAATTTTGTAAATCCTCAAAAAATCCACAAAAAATCCAGTTTTTGAGCTATAAACTAGCTGTAAAAGTTTGAATCAATGTCAAAATTAGCTGAAATATAGCTAATTACATTCGCAATGTCCGCGCCAAATTTGATTAGGTTCGGTCAAGTAACTTTTGAAATATTGCAAAAACTTCGAAAACGTAACTACCACCTTAACCCAATATTTTGATGAAAAATTGAAATGTTTAAGGAATTTGAGGAACATTTCGAAATTTGAGGGCAATTTGAGGAATTTTACCAATTTGAGGAATTTGAGGACCTATCACATCTCTGCGTAGTGCTACTTTTACATCATATATACTAAGAAAATAAGCACATAAGTTCATAATCAGCACTAGCTACGTAACAGTACCATACGGGTCTGATGACAGCTTATAATCAGACATTCATTAATGAACACAAGCGGGCAACATCAGTACGTATAATTTTCCTTTAGTTTCCCATACGTTACCACCGTTGTACATCACTATACGTTATACACCACTATACGCGAGAAGGTAGAAGATTCTAGGTGGGTTCCTTTGTCACCTACTTTTCTTTCATGATCCATGTGGCATGAGCAACAGTTTTTTCATCGTGAGCCACGGATTTTGGTTACGTAAGCCTTTCTAGGGGTTCTTGGAGCGAACTACAGAACAACCTGTCAAAGGGTACTGGGCAGCTGTCATCAGAGGGGGGGGGGGTGGTGCACAACATTACGCCCATGCCTTGTGTATACATCATATATTCAGGTCCAAACAGTTAGATACCTGAAGGACTGTTTAGAATTAAGAGTACTCAATATCGAAAAAATAGTCCGAATAAGCACTCACAGTTTCATTGAACTCGTCCACTTTCTGAATGTGAGCTGAGCAGCCAGCATGGATAAGTTGTACTTTGGCTCGGACAATATAGCTCTCTAAATTTTTATGACAGAATAGCTTGCCACAGGGTAGACAACTTCCACGCAGCAGCTGCAAGAACAAAGCTAAATAAGCGTGCACAAAATTATCATGAATATTGCAAACATTGGCGGTGCCCAACTCCCCAAGCCAAGAGTTCGATTCAGGCATCAAGAAAGATTTTGCCGTCTAATTTTTTTTCTATTTTTCAGTGGCGACAGGCTATATCAAGAAAAGCCTCAAAATACGTTTACATATCACTATATCAGGGTCATGACTCATGATCTGATTTTCAGAGTGTCTTCCGCTAAATTTACTCTTTACTGTCATAATAAATATTGCGATGTATTGCATGTTACATGATCTGAGGGCGATAGTCCTTGAAAGCCTTGTTTAAAGAAAGAAGAACTTAAAATTTAAAGAAAAACATGTGTTTGGGAAAGGTTTCACAGCTTCACTTCGATAGCTTTGGCATAAATGACAGAATAAAGTGGTAACAAGTGGCAAAAATCCCAAAATTCCTATATACCAATATATCTCTGCCAACGCACAAGCCTACATAACTATACACACTTACACTCTACTAACTTGATAAATAAGTTTGAAAAAAACAGGATTGTAAACGGGTAAGGGCAATGAAATATAAGCACTGTGACCCGGACATTGAGCCTCGCGAAGTCCACAGGTAGAACATAGGGACCACTGATCCATTGGACCTGAATGAAACCAACACAAATCACTACATCAAAAATAGACAAACATCTGTGAGCGAAGCAATATTGCAGTGAGTTAGTGCGCATTTTATCAACGCAAACTTCACTGGACAATCAATATAGCTCTGGCCCGTAACTTTTTAAGAATAAACGGCGACTTCGAAATTTGAACGAAGCCCCCATTTCCCAGTAATAAAAGTAACCCCCAATACATTTTCAGTTCCAGTTTAAAACGCGTAGTCTCAGATTTAGCAAAATTTCAGTTGGATTGGGACATATTATAAATGATAAAGACTTGAGTATACATATATAATATATATATATATATACTATATAGATATATATAGTCTCACCGAGTCGTAAGTCATTTAACCCGCCAATAGTGGGATTCATGAGACTGTCAAATGTCTGCGGGTTGACGATCTCACAGACGCTCATCTTTTTGATTTCTTCCTCGGTGTAAACTTGCAAGTCCATCGAGCAAATATCATGTTTGATGCCATGGCCAATTAGCTTATCTTTTGAAATCATTATATATCAATATGCTAAACATACAAACTAATCAGAAACGATACAGAGATGCGAAAAAAACAACCAGATCGTTAAATCGTTCTGAAATTTTCAATTTGTCTTCAACCGTCTTCACACTTTTGCAGCCAACTAGACCATACATGTAACGGGGTCAAAATTTTAGCAGGGCCTCTCCGGCCAAATTTTGGGAACCCCCCCCCAGATGGACTAAAAAACCCTAAAAATCGCTTTCCAAAAACACACCTAAAGACGCAATTATATACCTTCTTAGTCCTTACGTGCGTTTGACACGGGAAAAGTACGGGTGCTGTCACCGAAGAAATGCTTTAACGTGCCCCACTGCTGAGGGCTCGGATTTTGGACCAAGTGAAGTCGGGGGGTGGGGGGAATAAATAGTCAATAGTTATTTTTTGGAAAGCACCTTAAAGGAAACATTTTTTGTAATAGAACCATACATGTACACCGTCTCGATCTGTGGTGGGGGTCTTGTACAAGATTTTTCAAAAATTTAAGGGGGGCTTGTACCAACGTTTCGGAGACCTAATCTGACACCAAGTCACCAAATTTCCATTTTTTTTGCTAATTTACATATTTTGAGCGATTTTTGCCTTTTTCGCTAATTTTTGAAGCATTTTACAATACAGCAATCTGCGACAATTTTCTGACACATCATTTTAAGCAACAAGTTAGGAGGCTTGCGCTTGTCCCGAGCGAGATCTTAAACCTGGGGGAGGCTTGCGAGACCCCTATGTATGTACTAATCAAAGGCGGACGGTGGGGGGAGATACAGGGGATATATCCCCCTCTTTTGCCCGGAGCAAAGAAAAATTTATTGCAACCGCTTACCAAAAATAACCGCAAATTGACGAAATTTGGCCTAAAAAATGAAAAATTTTCTCCGGAGGCTGCTCGCCCCTGGAACCAACGGGCTGAGTTAATTTCGCTTCACTGTTTCATATCGCTACTGTCGTTACATTGTTCAACACTGTGTGAAGTACCCATTAGTGGTTACTATTAAATAAAACATTTCTGCATTTGTTACTGTTAAATAAAACATTTCTGCATTTGTTAAAGGTGGTCTTGTACCGTCATTTTGACTAGCCTAGCCTTGTACATACCAAGTCATTTAAAACTAGGGATGTCGCGGATGTGACTTTTTTGACATCCGCGGACGCCGATGCGGATGTTGACTTCTGACATCCGCGCGGATGCGGATCTTTTTAGAATACGTTCTAAACAAGTTATGAACAGAATTTTTGAAAAGATTTTCACCAAAAAATACATAATATACTAAAAATAGCAAGTATGAATGGAAGAATGCAAGTACTAAGGAATAAACAGTTTATATCGAAGTTGTGCATTCATTATACATATCTTCTAAGCCATGCGCCGCCATCAACAGTTTGTTTAAAACGCTATTGGTTAACTTTATGCCAAGTCAAAGGCTATCGGCGTGACCCTCTGGCAACTTGAATCTTGGTTTTGGTTGGTTTATAATCATACGTATATACACTGTCCATTCTTAACAATCTACGAAAGCATGCAAGTTAAAAACTGATAATATTGTTTTGACAATTATTGCTTTACAATTTTGTAGACTAGTCTCTCTCAAACATGCAAAACTTAGTTCGAATATGCCCGCACTATGAAATATCCATGAAGCCTACATTAGAAAAGAGCGATTTGCAACCAACAATGAGGTGAAAAAGCCTAGAATAAAGTTTCATCCACCGTGTTAAGAGCAAAAATGTTGGCATATACATGCACAAAAATAAAAATGGTCGTCTGATTTTCTACATTTTTAGTAAATTTTGCCAAATCTGCAACATCCGCACATCCGCATTAAATTTTTGCGGACGCGGATGTCAAAAAGTTGCGGATCATCCACGGATGCGGATATATCCGCGACATCCCTATTTAAAACAAATGAAAAAAATCGTGTTTGTTTTGTGTCCCGTCCCTAGAAGCTGGGTTTTTACGCTACAGAGAAAAAAGCTGGCAGGATTTTTTATGAAAATTTCTATTTTTTATTGCCTAAGCCTAAGCCTAAGCCTGCACCTAAGTCTAAGCCTAAGTCCCATACTAAGCCTAAGCCCAAGCCTAAATTAAGGCCAAGTTTGCATTTGATCTAAACACAGGAAAACCAGTGAATCTCAATTATCTGTAAATTTTTTTCTGTTACAGATTTTTCAGATGTTTTTTACCGGTCAAGGTTCGGCGGGGGGGGGAAATTATTTTTGCCCATAAATCGCTTCCTACCCCATCTTTTAATAAAAATATAGAACCCCCATCGTCAGACAAGCCCCCAATCTGATCTCTAGCCCCCAAAATAGCTGTCGCCCCTTTTAATAAAAATCTAGATTGAAATTATTGGTGTTAAAACCCTTAGGGGTGGAATAAGTCGGAAAAACGGCATTTTTTCGACTAATGATCCGGAGTCCCCCTATATCCCCCAAACCTAGGGGGGGTCAAAATTGAACGCTCTTTCGAATAGGCTAGGTTAGAAGTTTGTAGGATGTAAGCTTTAGCTGGAAATCAAACTTTGTCAAAAAATTAAACTTTACATGAAATTTTTTGTGCAAAATTGGATTTAGTTAAAAATACTGAATCAAATGAAAACCTGCTGTTACTATTGAAAGAGCAACTTCTAAGCTACTAAATGCTGAAAAAATTTTGCAAATCGATTCAGGCTTTGAAAAGTTACAAAACTTTTTCTGAAGCTACCAGGATCAGGCTGATTGAAGCGTTACAGCGCACGTAAGGTTTAGTACGAATTTCGGGCTATATAACCACAAAGTTTTTCAAAATATGAAGCTAGTTGGGGTTTTTTAGTGCGGTAAAGTTATTCCTGATGTTTCTTAGTAGGTTTTTTCTTAAATTTAGGCCTTAGGCTTAGGCTTAGTGCTTAGGCTGAGGCTTAGTGCTTAGGCTTAGTGCTTAGGCTTAGGCTGAGGCTTAGTGCTTAGGCTTAGGCTGAGGCTTAGTGCTTAGGCTCAGGCTTAGTATTTGGGTTAGGAAAGGCTTAGTCTTAGTTGCTTGCATCAAATAAAAGGATATTTGCTACTGTGGAATCATAAACAAAGCTGCGCTTTTGAACCGAAATTGGCTGTCAGCGCCAGCGTGATGCTGAGCAGCAGTGACGTTTTGAATTCGTATTTTATGGTATTCTTCATTATTAAAAATTGCTCCTTTTAACTAAAAATGCTATTTTGTGTCGGAAAATGTAGTTAATTTATTGTCTATGCAAAAAGAAACAATAACAATTGATATGTGAGCTCAGTTTAACGATGCATAGTTCGCCTATTAAATAAGTTTAAAAAATTAACATTTTTTGGTATAAATGAGCAGAATATTTTGGAAACAAAGCTGAATTAAATATATTATTATAAGTTACGTTGTGATGATTAAACTTCAGACTGATATTACGACTGTATCGGTGAAAATTTTCGAAAATATTAGCCCCTGAATGTCAAAAAATGATGATTTTCGACAAATTTTGAATTTTTTCGAAAAGCAGTAAATCTACGTTTTTTTGCTTGGAAAGTGCTAAAAATGAACTCAGCGCGTCCGAAAACCTATTAAAACGTGTTTTTACATTGAAAAAATATGCGTTTGAATTTTCCCCCCCCCCCCGCCGAACCTGCACCTTTTTTACCCTTTCCATTCAGAGACTTTTTACAGACTTTCAGAAGAATTTCAAATAAATTTCAGAGAAATTAAGGGGAAATTCAGAGAATTTCACCCAGAATTCAGAGACTCTGAATTTTATCTGAAAAACATGTCACTGGCTTTTCAGATAAATTTCGGATATTTCTTACAGGAGTTTCAGAGATAATTCACATAATTTTCACATCTGTAAAAAGTAGGTGAATGCTATCTGAAATTCGTGTAAAAGGTATCTGAAATTTATCTGAAAAGCCAGTGACATTTTTTTCAGATAAATTTCAGAGTCTCTGAATTCTGGGTGAAATTCTCTGAATTTCCCCTTAATTTCTCTGAAATTCTTCTGAAAGTCTGTAAAATGTCTCTGAATGGAAAGGGTAAAAAACATCTGAAAAATCTGTAACCGAAAAAAATTTACAGAAAACTCAGATTCCTGGTTTTCCTGTGAAAATTGGACGTTTCTGGCGAATTTGGCCAATTTTTCGGCAGGTACCCGGTCGAAGAGCCTTTATTATTGCCAACATTGACCGCCGATTAGTAATCGATATTACAATATGTACGGTTGTTTTGATTCAAAAAAATTGTAAACAATAATTTGACAGTGACAGGGTTTTTTTTTTTTTTGGTCTGAAAAGTTTAGGCCAGCTGGCCTCAATCGCTGAAAAAATTTAGGCCAATTCAAAAAAATTTAGGCCATGGCCTTATCTGTGGCCTAAAAAAACCCTGTTTGACACCATTTAGACACGATTAGAACGGAAAAAAACAAGGGCTTCGGAAAAAAATTGCGAAAACGTCCCTCACTGAGGGTTCAGATTTCGGGGGGTCATATCTCAGAAAATCCAAAAAATGAAATAGGGGTTCTTGTAGCAAAAATGCTTCCCCTAAGGTGCTCTACTCAAAAACATAGGTCAACTATTCCCCCCCCCCAAACTGCATTTAACCCAATATATAAGCCTAGCCTGGGTAGCTTCAGAAAGTTTTGTAACTTTTCAAAGCCTGAACCGATTTACAAAATTTTTTCAGCATTTAGTTAGCGTATATAAAAGTTGTTCTTTCAGTGGTAGCAGCAGGTCTTAATTTTATTCAGTATTTTTGCCTAAATCCAATTTTGCGCAATTTAAAAACTGTAAAAAAGTTTTAGCTTTTGGGGGCTGCCGCCCTCAGACCCCCACAATCCCGCATATGCACTGGTTTCTCGACAAGTGTAGCTTAAATTTATATTTTCAATGCAAATTGTATTTCAAAATTCTAAAAAAGCTCTCGCTTCTGGGGGCTATCGCCCCCAGACCCCCGCGACCGGAAAAATCCCAGTATCTTTCAGCAGTTCAGCATGCTAAAATGGCCTCAAAAATTTTTACGTGAAATTGATCGCTCGACGCTCGCTACCCTCCAAGTAGGGGGACGAAAATAAATTTACGCAGGGGGTTCCCACTAAGGGGGGAGGTAACCCAAAATTTTGGTGCTGTTATATGCCTGGCTGTGTGGGGAGCCACAAAACAGTTTACAGGGCGCGGAACAAGTTTACAAACACATTACACAACTTAAGGTGGCACTCCTGAAATGTGGGTTTTGGCCATTATTTTGAAAACGCGCAAAAATAAACATGCATCGTAAGAACAAAAGTTGATCAAAAGTGAATTTCCTTCAATTTGATGTACATATCACATAAAAATTTTTTTGAAGATTTTTGAGCAAATTTCGTCAAGAAAAATAGATTTTCACGGAAATGCCTTCACAAGCCAGTGCATTTACACGTATGTAATGAATTTGAAAGGCTGAAAAACAGTAGCAGTTGTGTTTTACTGAAACGTAATTAAAAATTTTTGGTGTTTTATTGAGTGTGGTATAACTTTTTTGAGAACTAACGCAATACTTTCTGCATGAGACAGAAATATAGTGCGTGTGAATACAAACGCAAATTTTCGGCTTGCGATTTTAAAAAATTGGCTCAACGAAAAAAGTTGAAATTTGGCACATAAATGCACCTTGTCATCTTCGAGCGGTCGCAAAATTTGATTTTTGGCAAATCGATAGTATCTAAAAAATTTAGCCAAATTTATGTTTTTCAAAAATCGCGATTTTAGGGTTTTTCGATATATCAATCATATTCATCAAAAATGACTTTTTGCGACCGCTCAATCACGTTGAGGCGAGCAAAATGAGCTATAGATTGTGCAACAGCTACTTACTTGTGAAGAGAAATCGCAAGCCGAAATTCCACTCACGTTTGGTCTACAGTGAATGCTAATTTGTATCAATCGACCTCATTTTTTGTATTTAGACATACTTTTACACCAGCTTGCCATTGTGTATCTAAAATTGGCCCCAAACTGCCGTTTTTTGAAAAGTCACATTTCAGGAGCGCCACCTTAAGGTGGCGCTCCTGAAATGTGGGTTTTGGCCATTATTTTGAAAATGCGCAAAAATAACAATATATCGTAAGAACAAAAGTTGTTCAGGAGTAAATTTCCTTTAATTTGATGTGCATATCACATGAAAATTTTTTTGAACATTTTTGAGCTTTTTTCAGCAAGAAAAATAGATTTTCAGGAAAATAGCTTAACAAGCCAGTGTATTTACACGTGAGTAATGATTTTGGAAGATTGAAAAACACTAGCAGCTGTGTTTTTGTTGAACATACTTAAAAATTTTCAGCTTTTTATTGAGTGTGGTGCAATTTTTTTGTAAAATAAGATAATATTTTTTGCATGATGTAGAAAAGAATTGCGTGTGAATACAAACGCAAATTTTCGGCTTGCGCTTTTAAAAAATTGGCTCAGCGAGGAAAGTTAAAATTTGGCACATAAACGCACCTTGTTGTTTTCGAGCGGTCGCAAAGTTTGATTTTGAGCTAATCGATACTATTTGAGAATTTTAGTTCAATTTACGTTTTTCGAAAATCGTGATTTTGGTGTTTTTCAATATATCAATAATATTCATCAAAAATGACTTTTTGCGACCGCTCGACCTCGTTGAGGGGAGCAAAATGAGATATTGATTGTGCAACAGCTACTTACTTGCGAAGAGAATATCGCAAGCCGAAATTCCACTCACGTTTGGTCTACAGTGAATGCTAAGTTGTATCAATCAACTTCATTTTTTTGTATTTAGGTATACTTTTACACCGGCTTGCCATTGTGTATCCAAAATTGGCCCCAAACTGCCGTTTTTCGAAAAGTCACATTTCAGGAGCGCCACCTTAAGGTAGCGCTCAGCAACAAAACTCATGTTCGGCGCTAAGTTCTTGCAATAAGTAGCAATACCACTTTAATTGTACATCAAAGAGACTTCAAAAAAACCTATTTACAATACAGTTCAGCACTTTAATGTGAATGTGTCAAATTTTATGACCATGTCCAATTTCCTACTAGATAAGAAAAATGCCCTGCGGGACGCTGGTAGCATAATAGGCCAGTTGGCAATACTTATTTTGATTTCAAATAAGAATCAAGACTGAAGCTGAAAAATGACCTGTTAAAAGTTTGTAAACTAGAGCATTTTGACTGAGCAATAGACCGACTGCTGCGCCCTATTATTGCGGGCACCAGGGTTGTGTAACTGGTCCTAGTGGGCTCTTGGGCTAGTCTGGGCTCTGGGCATACACAAAACGGCGTTAAAAGTTTCGGCCTCTCAGGCCAAATTTTGAGGTCACTGCGCCCTTATTAACCCTTTAATGCCCAGAGCATCTCACGCCAGGCAGCCTGATTCTGACATCTTCTAGTTTTTTGATCATTGCTCGAGTTACGTGCATTGGAGAGAAATCGCGAAACCACCATTCGATAAAGAAATGAATGGTGAACAAAACATAGTCGTCGATTAAGGGTCTACGACGCACCGTTTTAGCGTTATAAGCGCTCAAAGTTGAGAATTTGTGAAAAAATTGCGCCATCGCTCAGGCATAATATGTACCTCTCCCTAGAGTATTAACACAAAAGTCGTGCGCTTGCCATAGTTAAAGGCTAGCAATTAGAGTAAAACATTTTTTGTATCTGATGCACACAAAGTTGACTGCTGGCGGCGCAACTCAAAATCTTAATGAGGCCACAAAGAAAATACTACTTTTGCGATGAAAAAAAGTTAAATTTGCACATTGCTTAGGGAAGCATAGGTTTTGTTGTGTGGCAGAAGATTCAAAATTTGGCCACTAAATACAAAAATCTAAGCTTTCTGAAAAAACAATTTGCAGTTCAGCTAAATAGAATGAACAAATCAAGTTTTATGGCCCCCGATTGGGTATTCATCACGTGATGTGCCAAATGGCACCTCTGGGAATTAAAGGGTTAATCAGAATTCCGTACATTTTAAGAATTTTTTGACAAGCGCCATTTTTGCCCATTTTTGCTCAAATTTAATAGACGCTGTCTTGCCTCTAGCGTTTAACGGTTGAGAAAGTTAGCCCATCCCACCCCTTGTACAGTTCTGGGTACATGCAGACAAATTCACTAATTTCCAAAAACAGGGTGAGGCAGACACAAACCGATAGCTGCAAGAATCCGTCACGGAGTAGTGCATATTTGAACTACAGCAAACATTTATATGTGCACATATCGATTATATTAATTATCTAAGTGTCGTAATTTTAGAAGGATATCCGTCAAACCGTCAAATAACAGATCAACTAATCAATTTAAATTTTAAATGTCGTTGTTGACATCCTATATAGCGCGTTTACGCAATCTACCCATTTACGCGTTTACGATCTTTCAGCAACAATGGGCAACTTATATACCAGGTTGGAAAAAGTGTGCTCAAAAATATAAAATACAGCGAAAAGGTACCAAAGTACAAAATACTACGACCTCGATTTGCTGTCACAACCACGCCAATAACAATAAGCCTCGCTCGGGCCAATGACGCAGGATTAAACAAAATGGCGCTCGTTGGTTAATACCGACGCGGCCGATTTGGTTGTGTTTACTTAAAAAATCTGCAATACATATGAATTTATACAGGACAGGAACGGACTATGCTTAGTAAGTATCTTTTGTCAATTAAGTAAGTACTTCTGTCAATTGATGGCTCCTGTTGAGCAAAAAGAATCCAGCGATATCACTGAGCGATTTTGCCCGCAATAATAGGGCGCAGCAGTCGGTCTATTGCTCAGTCAAAATGCTCTAGTTTACAAACTTTTAACAGGTCATTTTTCAGCTTCAGTCTTGATTCTTATTTGAAATCAAAATAAGTATTGCCAACTGGCCTATTATGCTACCAGCGTCCCGCAGGGCATTTTTCTTATCTAGTTTCCATAATTTTTCGGCTTCAGAAATTATGTAAGAGTATATATTGAAAAGTGCACAGTCACTAAAATTTTTCGTTTTGATAAAAGTTATCGGTGGAATGCATAAAGACAGTCTACACGGTCAGACTGGCTGTTTGAACTCTGAAGTCAAACATGTTTCGCCTCGCGAAACAACTTACATATATGAACTTTGGGAGATTGGTGGCTGCAAAGTGCAAGGTTACACGGATATATATTTCACTCAGCAAGAGTTAAGTTTAAGCAGCCCCCGGCAGCAGCTAAAGGTACAGCTCCCCCCCGGCCGCAGCTCAAGTTTCAGCCCACTCTCTGACCTCGGCGCAAGGTGCACCCCCCCCCCGGCCGCGGCTCAAGGTTCAGCCCACCCCTCCCCTCCGACTGCAAATCAGCGTGTAGCCTTCCCCCCCCGCAGCTCAAGCTGCAGTCGCCCCCCCGGCCGCGGCTCAAGGTTCAGCCCCCCTACCCCTTCCTGCCGCAAAACGTACAGCGCCAACCCGCCCACCTCCCCGACTGCAAATCAACGTGCAGCCCCCCCCCGCCCTCGGCCCCCGGTCCCCCCCCCCCCCGGCCGCGGCTCACGGTTCAGCCCCCCCCTCCCCTCCGACTGCAAATCAGCGTGTAGCCTTCCCTCCCCCCCGCAGCTCACGCTGCAGTCGCCCCCCCCCCCGGCCGCGGCTCATGGTTCAGCCCACCCCCCCCCCTTGGCCACAGCTAAAGGAAAAGAGCCCCCCGGCCCCAGCTGTGCAGGCCGCCCCCCACCCCGGCCGCCGCTGTGCAGCCGCCCCCCACCCCGGCCGCAGCTGTGCAGCCGCCCCCCACCCCGGCCGAAAACGGCTTGGTGACGAAAAACGGCTTGGTAGATGCTGAGAAAAGCTGGCTGAAAAAAGTAAAAAGAGACACGAAGTTTTTTAAAAAATTTTAAGAGTTATAACTTTCTTCATACTCAACCAATAAACTTGATTTTTGCAACAATTATGTGTTTTTATAAATACTACCAGCGTACTAAGTTAAAAACTGTGGCGTGGACGTTGACTGGAGTTATTTGTCGATTTGTTTACTAAAATGTCGCATTCAGCTGATTTTATCCTATTATAGGTTTGGCGCTATCGCGCCAAACCTGATTCACACTAATTTTGTTTTTGACCTAGCTCAGCGAAACTTCAACCGATTTTGATGATCTTGGTATCAATAGAAAGATCTCTCAGAAATCTAGATGACATTGATCTTCGATTTTTCATTTTCATTTTTGATTTTGCAAAAAATCGATTTTTCAAAAATCAGTCGTGTTTGAGCGACTACAAAAAGTGCTGCGGGCCAAAATTTGAAAATTGAAAAACTTTCACGTCTGCATTTATATTCTTTCTTTCATTGTGCAAATTTTCAACTCAATCGCAAACGGCAGCTGGGACCCAGGTTCAAAAAAGTAGTCGATTTCGCTACGCAAAAATGTAAGGTTTGCCCACACGTTTCACTTTTTTAAAAATTAGACCTTTCCTAGGACTGCATATTTCCGTTGAAAAAGTTACAAAAAGCCATACTCAATTTTTTAAGAAATTAAATCAAAAATTTGACATTTTCGATGATTTATTAGCTTTGTAGGTTTATCATTTTGGATTTGCTATTTTCACGGCTGCACAACTCAGCAAAACTTCAACGTATTCTTAAATTTAATACATCAATTTAAAGCTAAGAAACCGCATATTTCAATGATATGAATAAGCATTTTATATGGAAACAAAAATTTTTTGCTACGGCTACAAATTTGTCCAAAAATTTAAAAATTTTTTATCACAATATGCACATCAAGTGATAGCTATTTTTAATTTGAACAACTTTCCTTCAAAACATTATGGTCAAAAATGTCGCTGAAAAAAATAAACGCCAAAGTCGGTTCCCCTGAGCGCCACCTTAACCCGAAAATTCACTGCGCAATATAAAGCCTACTTCATAGTAGTGCGGAACTGTCTGTAGTTGTCCGTGTCTAAGTCCATGTCCGTGTCCGCAAGCTTGTCCGTAACATTTGTCCTTGTCCGTGTCCGCCAGCAGCATTAATTCATACTGCTACGGACACACTACGGACAGTGCGTATGCGTATAAAATAACACCAACACCTTTTGCTGTGCAGCAGACGAGTGTGAGCGCAAGTTTTGAAAAATCAATGAAAACGTTCTGCACACATAACAAGCAAGCTGTTGAGCTGCAGTTACAACAAATTTCACATTATTTTACTATGCGCGGAGGAATTTTATGTGCTCGCACGTGCACGTGACTATAAGGCTACAATTTGATTGGCCAATACCTTACGGACACGGACAAAAGTTGAACTAAATTCAACTTGACTTCCGGACATCCGGACAGCCCTTACAGACACTCACTGACAAGTTCTTAAGAACATCCGGACAACTGTGAATCAAATTACTCTAACGGACACAGACACGGACTCATACACGGACAGCCCTTACGGACAACTGTGAACCGGGCTTAAGCCAGTCAGCATGGAGTAATTGTGTGTTTACGTAGCTTGAGGTCTAAAGTGGACATTCAGACGATCGGTAGGTATTTTAACGGTGCTGAAAATAGTGGTAATTTGCTAATTAAACCATTTTGTTATTAAAATAGATAATACGGAACAACTACGAAACTAATTCTTGGCAAAATTTTAGACGTGTTTATGTAACGTGACTACCAGAATACTTTTCGGCTGAATACGAGTTTTCGGCTGGCGATCTATATTCTGCTAGTCATCGTGTATTTGTCTTCGATTCAATATTTATAAATAAAAATGTAGCCCTTGTGCCCTTTTACTTAAACATTGTTATTTTTTGTGTTGACAATTTGAAACTATTTTACCCCCCAACCAGACCCCAACTATGCCAGGCTGAGTCTACGGCTACAGCTCCAAAACAAGGTCATCCTAACTATGTACATACATACGGTGTGTGAGTGTAGTATTTGCTTTTAAATTAAATTTAAGGCAGCGGTTGGGGTTGGAGGCCTCACTTCCGATCCAGAAAGGTACAGTTGTGACTGTGAGTACCCCGTGAAATAATGAAGATTATTATCTGTACCTGCCAAAGTATTTCCATTTACCTCCCTCATTAATATCAGAAAGTACTTGCAAATTCCTCCATAGTGACCTTTGTGTGACCTTTGTTAGTCTGTACTCAATTGATGTAGACGGCTGATTACGTGTCCGCACAATATTGTTAAAATAACTATAAAAGAAATGAAACTGAAATGTCAAGGAATGAAACTCAAGTGTTACCACGAACGAAAACATTAATTACTAGAATCCTCAGTTTAAGCCACCGTTTGAAGATTATAGTTTTACTATACCCCCTGGTTTTGTGTTATATGGTGTGTGATAACAGCGTACTTTCATTCGCTCGACTGTCATATGCTCGACAAAAATGTAATAAATTTCCAAAACAGCCAATGTTTACATTAGTTTGCGATTGCTCGACTTTTGCATAGTTCGAATTATGTCAAAATTCTCACTAAATTTATTATTTGAATTTAATTTTAGATAACATAATTCAAATTAATAATTAATACTAAGATAAATTAATTCAAATTCTAAAATTTGAAGCGAATCGGAGAACCTAAATTTTTATTTATACAAGTAGCCCCCTCCCTTAAGGTCACTATGTATGTGCATTTCAGTATTGAGTATTGTTAGTATAATCAGCATAAACCGAAGGAAATAATAATAGTAGAGTTTAGTCCGAGTCAAAAGTGAAGCTCTCGTATAACACAGAAAAGTAGGTTTACCTGTTAACCCAATCACAACACTCGTTCTTCCTAACTCTTTTTAACAATTGTGTGATGATATTGTTGCATAGAAACTTTTCCTGCAAGTGTGATTCTACATAATATGTCACTATCAGGTCGAGCAATACGTAACTGAACGAAGTACACTACAACATA
>JASANF010015844.1:0-62184 GCA_030248245.1 Trissonchulus sp. WLG1_4
AACTAACTACAGAGTCGCAAGAGGTCCGCCAGAACAAAATCTGAAGAAATTTTTGATTTTTAGGCCGATTGTGGTCAGTTGGAGGCCTATCGGAAAATTTTCATGGACGGAACAACACAAAATTAAAAGCAAAAATCCTTTGTCAGAATTAGTGGTTCCGGGTTCCGGGTTTCGGATCTTGAAAATACCCAAACCGGAACCGGAACCAAAAAGTACCCGGAACCGGAACCGGAACCGGAACTCCGGTCGATCCCTGATATCTGATATATCAGGGATCGACTGAGAGTTCCGGTTCCGAAGTTCAGCTTCGGTTCCGGTTGCGGTTCGGGTATTTCAAAGATACCGGGACCGGGACCGGAACCACTGACCAATCTCTGAAAAAGGATTTTGCTTTCAAATTTTGTGTTGTTCGTCCAGGAAAAAAATCTCTCTTTCCCGATAGGCTCTCAAATTGACCACAATCAGCCAAAAAATAAAAAATTTCTCCAGATTTTGTTCTGGCGGGGAGGTCTTGCGACTCTGTGGCTTGCTTAGTCTTAGTCTTCTTTTCTTATTCTCTTTCATCAAAACCAGGGTTGGCAGTCTGGGTCTCGGTCTCGGTCTCGTAAAAAACCCGAGACTAGGCTGGTCTCGTTCTCGTTCTAGGTCTACAGGGAAACCGAGACCTGCCATAGGGTGGTCTCGGTATTTCAGATGAGACTTGAAGATTTCAAAATTTTCAAAATCACAAGATTTTTTTACAGAATCCCAAAGCATGAAAATGGTCAAAACTTTCTACTGCAGAAGAATGTCAGTCACTACAAACTTCGGCTAACTTCAAGTTAAAACTATGGATAACAAATTAGATTTTTTAATTATTTGAGCTAGAATGGGTTGGTGTCGGACTTAGCGATGTTGCATTATCTATGTGGAACCTCACAAGCATACATATGTTAAACAGTAAAAATACTACCATAATCATTTACCAAATAGTGCTAAGTTCGTAGCTAGTTATAATTAAAAATTTGTTGGCTTCTGCGAGTTTAGTATTCTCGAATTGATCCAGTTTACCCAATGATTTGAGCCTCAACCTTCTAAAATCCATATCAAAATTTTAATAATTGAAAAAAACGTAGGCGCAAAAATCAAACGCCCTTTTGGTTACAACTGAGTGGGAATCAAACCTTCCTCCATAGAAATGTGTGAGCGGGAGAAACTTTTTCTGGTCCGTGATGATGCCCCTATCAGAACTTCTGATAGTAGCACCACTGCACCAGCACAAACGATTCTACGCTGGCACCCGAGTTAGGCTGCCAAATTGCCAATATATATACGCACATGCACTGCACTATAAAACGCCCTGTGGCATGCGAAAGCAGTGTGCGAAACTTTTCAAAATAACAAAAGTTGACAGAATAGCGGAAAAATCCCTATGTATTGCCACCGTCAATCACCTACTCTCTTGCATCTGGTCGTAACAATGTTAAGTTTCTCGCAACTTTGCAAGTCATACACTCATACAACACAACCTAACCTAATGGTCACTTTTTTGTAACTTAAATTTTTACGTTTCAAAGTATCTCAAATTTTTGAAATTGAAACTTGAAAAAAGGTCCACCAAAGGCTGGTCTCGGTCTCGTAGGTCTCGTTTCGGTGGTCTCGGTTGCCTGGTCTCGGTCTCGGTCTCGGTCTCGGTCTCGGTTGCAAACCCGAGACTTGCCAACCCTGATCAAAACTCATGCACCCAACTTATTATGTACTGTACGAGTATGCATGTTGCATACTTATATATATACTTATATATTCTAGCTTAATACATTCTGATAGTTTTGTCAGCTTGAATGTTCTAAAACGGATATTATAATATAGTACTAGTACTAGTATATACATACATACAAATAGCTTCAGAATTTGTATTCTAGCATTCTTTCTTATGTATGTTGCACTGCTTATTCTATCAGCAATGCTCTGCTTCTGTGTCCAATTTCTTGTATTACCTTCAGCTACCTCAATGAAAGCCGAACGTTCATGGTTTTTCACGCTACAGCCAAAAATTTTGTACTCTTATCACTGGCGGTCCCAGACTTCGATTTCGAGGGGGAGGTCTGAAGAAATTTTTTCACTTTATATAAGCGTTTTATTAGCGTTTTTCAGCTTTACGCTATCTTGTTATAGCCGCAGCCATATCAAGGGCAATGAACTGAGTCTATATGTAGTAAAAACTAGTGGTGTACCCAGGAAAAAATGAAGAATTTTTCAATTTTTAGGTTGAATTTTGGCAACTGGAGACGTATCAGAAAAATTTTCCGACAGACTGTTATCTGTGTAAACCTTACTATCTAACAGGGGCGGATCTATATATTAGGGGAAGCGACGGTACAGCCGCCCCCCCCCATTTTCTTCAAGTGGATTTGTATATACACAAGGGTCTTCCAATTGGTTTTTATCGCCCGGTCGGAAAAAATGTCCGATACGTTGCCAAATGAACAAATTCGGCCTAAAAATCAAAATTTCTCCAATTTTTTCCTGGGGGCTGCCGCCCCCAGACCCCTGCACCTTTGTGAGTTTGGCTTAGTTGCTTTTGTGATTAAATTGCTTTTATGATCATCTTTCTTGAAAGCGTGTCCAATGAGTGCATTCAGTTTATATACTTGCTTAATTCACTATATCGTTTATCCCTTTAGCTGTATTACCGTTGCCAAATCGCCAATTTTAGTGCATTTGTGGTCTATAATGCCAAAACATTTCCGGATTTGCTAGATTCTAGAAATTCGTCGGACCGCGGATGTGTATATATAATTTTTAGTGTTTTGAGACCCACTATCACTTGCGATTGGTCAGAAAATAGCATTCTTTTTGAACGAAGTATTATCAGGTGTGTTGTTTTTGGCGTTAAAATTTGGGAAAAAATGCATTTTAACACATTTTAAAAATTCTGTAATCTTTTAAAAGGGGGTTGCCGAAATTGTTAGCGTAAACAAACTGTATTTTAAAATGTGGGGACTTTTAGAAGGGTAGTCAAAAAAATGTAAGCAAAAGAGAAAAACGAATTATTGAAAAAGAGGAAACAGCATCGGAGGGACAGGACAGGTCCGATAGCAGGTCCGGTCCGGTACAGGGGAGTAGACCAGAGACCCGGTAAGCAAAAGAAAACAAAAAAAGGAAAAAGCAAAAATAGGGCTGAAGGGGGTCCGGTCCGGTCCGGTATTTTGGTGGTTCCGGTTCCGGTAGATTGGCTTAGGGTTCCGGTAGAACCCGATAAATAAATATATATATGATATATATATATATATATATATATATATATATATATATATATATATATATATATATATATATATATATATATATATATATATATATATCAGCCCCCCCCCGGTTCCGGTACTTTTTGGTTCCGGTTCCGGTTCCGGTATTTCAAAAGTACCGGAACCGGAACCGGAACCACTAATTCTCTGAAAAAGGATTTTGCTTTTAATTTTGTGTTGTTCGTCCAGGAAAATTTTCCGATAGGTCTCCAATTGACCACAATCAGCCAAAAAATAAAAAATTTCTCCAGATTTTGTTCTGGCGGGAGTCTTGCGACTCTGTGGCTTGCTTAGTCTTAGTCTTCTTTCTTATTCTCTTTCATCAAAACTCATGCACCCAACTTATTATGTACTGTACGAGTATGCATGTTGCATACTTATATATATACTTATATATTCTAGCTTAATACATTCTGATAGTTTTGTCAGCTTGAATGTTCTAAAACGGATATTATAATATAGTACTAGTACTAGTATATACATACATACAAATAGCTTCAGAATTTGTATTCTAGCATTCTTTCTTATGTATGTTGCACTGCTTATTCTATCAGCAATGCTCTGCTTCTGTGTCCAATTTCTTGTATTACCTTCAGCTACCTCAATGAAAGCCGAACGTTCATGGTTTTTCACGCTACAGCCAAAAATTTTGTACTCTTATCACTGGCGGTCCCAGACTTTGATTTCGAGGGGGAGGTCTGAAGATATTTTTTCACTTAATATAAGCGTATTTTTAGCGTTTTTCAGCTTTACGCTATCTTGTTATAGCCGCAGCCATATCAAGGGCAATGAACTGAGTCTATATGTAGTAAAAACTAGTGGTGTACCCAGGAAAAAATGAAGAATTTTTCAATTTTTAGGTTGAATTTTGGCAACTGGAGACGTATCAGAAAAATTTTCCGACAGACTGTTATCTGTGTAAACCTTACTATCTAACAGGGGCGGATCTATATATCAGGGGAAGCGACGGTACAGCCGCCCCCCCCCATTTTCTTCAAGTGGATTTGTACACAAGGGTCTTCCAATTGGTTTTTATCGCCCGGTCGGAAAAAATGTCCGATACGTTGCCAAATGAACAAA
This sequence comes from Trissonchulus sp. WLG1_4, assembly GCA_030248245.1. Classification (NCBI taxonomy): domain Eukaryota; kingdom Metazoa; phylum Nematoda; class Enoplea; order Enoplida; family Ironidae; genus Trissonchulus; species Trissonchulus sp. WLG1_4. The sequence goes on from JASANF010015844.1 coordinate 4,368, forward strand.
TTCGGCCTAAAAATCAAAATTTTCTCCAATTTTTTCCTGGGGGCTGCCGCCCCCAGACCCCTGCACCTTTGTGAGTTTGTCTTAGTTGCTTTTGTGATTAAATTGCTTTTGTGATCATCTTTCTTGAAAGCGTGTCCACGTGTACATGAGTTCATTCAGTTTATATACTTGCTTAATTCACTATATCGTTTATCCCTTTAGCTGTATTACCGTTGCCAAATCGCCAATTTTAGTGCATTTGTGGTCTATAATGCCAAAACATTTCCGGATTTGCTAGATTCTAGAAATTCGTCGGACCGCGGATGTGTATAATTTTTAGTGTTTTGAGACCCACTATCACTTGCGATTGGTCAGAAAATAGCATTCTTTTTGAACGAAGTATTATCAGGTGTGTTGTTTTTGGCGTTAAAATTTGGGAAAAAATGCATTTTAACACATTTTAAAAATTCTGTAATCTTTTAAAAAGGGGTTGCCGAAATTTTTAGCGTAAACAAACTGTATTTTAAAATGTGGGGACTTTTAGAAGGGTAGTCAAAAAAATGTAAGCAAAAGAAAACAAAAAAATTTTGTTTGAAAATATTGCAAAATATAGGGTCTTTTGAAGGGGGTTCCGGTTCCGGTTCCGGTATTTTTAGGTGGTTCCGGTTCCGGTTCCGGTAGTTTTAGGGTTCCGGTCGATCCCTGATATATATATATATATATCATCATCATCATAAAATCATTTGCAAAATATGATTTTTTGAGTTATGAAATTAATCTAGTTAGTCTAATCCAGTGAATATTAATTAATGAAAAGGCTCTAGGAAAATACGCATGTGTGTATTTCATGGGTGTGTCTTTGTGTGTGTATGTATGTGTGTGTGTGTGTGTGTGTGTGTGTATGTATGTGTGTGTGTGTGTGTGTGTGTGTGTGGCACGTCCTTTTCATTTCTACCGCCACCTTCCGCCTACTGATGACAATTTGCACTCCTTTCCCCACTTTTTCCCACCCACCCATCGCTGCTATCAATTTTGACTATTGTCATGTTAAACTCTTTCCTCTACTACGCTCATCTGTATATCACTTTAGTAAGTTTTGCAACTCTGTATGGATGCATGTATTCTTGTGTGATGTATATATGTACAAATTTTTTCATTACTTGTATACATGTTTGTCTGCTTTGGTGTTATGCTTGTGTACCTGTGGGGCTCCTGTGTGGATTTATATATATACATTCATACATATTTGCGTAAATTGTGTACATAGCAGTTGTATATAAATACGCATAAATTTTTATATATTTATATACAATTTTTCATTTTTACAATGATTGTTTACGCATCTATATCTAAATCCCTTTATGATTTTATTTATAAGAAGAAAGGTGTTAGACTGAGGTCTTGGGAAGTTTCCCGCTTTCTGTGTATTTCTAGTATATACCTCTTTATATACTTTCTCTATAACTCCCCTACAATATAGCCGAGTAATAGTCCTAGCCCCCCCATTATCTAGTCTTGACTAGGGTTACACAGTTTTTCGTAGTTTTCATCTGCTTATGTTTACACCGATGTGGTTTCTTGGCGTGATTGTTGCTGTGAGTCTGAGAAAGTGAGACCTGACAGAGGTTTTGTCGTTTTATTATCACGCAATTCGCTGCAATTTCAAGTTACGGTTTCTTTACTTTTCAGCTTGTAATGCGAACTTTGGGGGCTAATGTACGTGTTTGTACACCGTACGTTCATATTTATATATAGCGCCTACGCGTATATATGTTTTCTTCACTATACAGTTTATATATATATTGTGGGATACGTAATGTATTTATTTGTGTATGAAACTATGAAATAGGTATGTTTATATGAACAAATTTAAAGTGACGGCCCCCGACGCCCGACCTCCTTCCTGCTCCCCCCACAAGGTTAGGATCGTGTTTATGCATTTATATAACGGGGACAACATTGGGGAGGCCTCTCCGGCCAAATTTTGGGAACCTTCCCCCCTGGTCGACCAAAAATACCCTAATTTTGTAAAATTTTCCCAGTTATATATAGAAGTGTCATTGCTACTAAATTTTGCCCAAATTTTCGGGACCGGATTCTCGATTTTGGGGGTATCCCCCACGCCCCCCTATAGAGTGGTGCGGGGAAAAAACCCTATTTTCAACTTTTCGGGTCCTCCTGCGCTCCACATAAATCGGATCCATTAATGCTCGCGGCTGTTGTAACGGCCATCCTTCGCCTAACTGTTGCCTTAATAAAAGCCGTGCGTTCACCGTTTAGAAACTCACTGTATAGAAATTCACTGTTTAGAAAGATTTGTAAAAAAGTTCACCGTTTAGAAATTTGGATTTTCGGATCGTTCACCGTTTAGAAAGTTGAATTTTGAGAACGTTCACCGTTTAGAAAATTGAATTTTCAGAACGTTCACCGTTTAGAAAATTGAATTTTATAAACGTTCATCGTTTAGAAAACTAATTGTGCAAAAAGATCCTCGTTTAGAAAATGTTTCTACCGTTGTCGAAGAAAACTTTTCGCTAACTTTTCATTCACTGGTCTGAATGAAAAGTTTTTAGAGCTTTACATCTAGCAAGAACGTAGCAATACGTGCTTTTAATTAGTTGTTCAACTAATTAAACATACGCTTAATATACGTAAGTATATCCGTTAATAAAAATACGTTAAAAAACAGACCAGTGAATGAAAAGTTAGCTAAAAGTTCTCTTCCACAGCGGAAAAAGCAGTTTCTAAACGATGAACTTTTTGCAAATTTAGTATTCTAAACGGTGAACGTTTAAAAAATTTAATTTTCTAAACGGTGAACGTTCTGAAAATTCAACTTTCTAAACGGTGAACGTTCCGAAAATCCAATTTTCTAAACGGTGAACTTTTTAACAAATCTTTCTAAACAGTGAATTTCTAAACGGTGACTCACCAAACATGGATTCTAAACCACCTGAGCATACATGGAAGGTCAAAGGCTTAGCCTACACCAGCTTTTTTTGGCGGGGATTTTTATTTCAAAAATTTACGATTGTAGTGCGGAAGCGCATAGCAATTTCTAGTTGCTGACATACGTGGCAGCAAATTCTGGGGGGGGGGGGGGCACCGGATTTGCTTCGTGAGCCACCAATTTCGCTTCGAGCCACCGATTTTTGTTTCGTGAGCTACCTTCAAAGCATTCGGGGGGGAAGCATCTGCGGACAAACCCCCCACCATGTATGGTTGCTGATAATTTCTTTTGTCTAACATGTGTTTTGATCTTCACTCCAAACATGATCGAAACACTGATATTCTTTAATTCACGCACCATTAATGCAAAGTTGAGAAACTTCTACATATTATGCATTAAATTATACGTACAGTGTGAGCATTCGGAAGGCAAAAACCTTTTATGAAGTTGGCATAGTCAGGATATGAAAAAGGGGGCACCGTCACAAACAACGACCCAAAAAAAAAAAAAGAAAAAAAAAAACAAAAAAAAACCCTGGCCGAGCCTTTATACATAGGCCCTTTTTGTGTATGTAGGTGGGAAGCGCATCCCAAACTGACTTACCACACCAATTTAGCGCATCCCAAACTGACTTACCACACCAATTTTTGTACAGTTCTGAGGCCTGTAGCATTTTTTATGAAATATCAAAAATTTGCATGCTGAAAAATTTAAAAGTGACAAAATTTTCCAAATTTTTGACTTGTCATAATCATACATGTACACGGGGTCTCGGTTTGGGGGGGGCTTGTCCCGAAATTTTCGACATTTTAGGGGGGGCTTTTCCCGATATTTTGCCCCAAAAACGCGAAAATTTCCAATTTTTGCCTAAAAATGGGAAATTTTTGCGAAATTCGTATATTTTTATCGATTTTTTCGTTTTTTGGTCATTTTTTGAAGCATTTTACGGCGATCTCAAGCGATTTTGGGGTTTCAGAGAGGGGGGCTTGTCCCGACTGGTCAAATCTGAGGGGGGGCTTGTCCCGAATCAAACTGGGGGGCGTCCCCCCCCCCCCCCAGACCCCCCCCATGTACATCTGTGGTCATAATTTTTCACAAAAACATTTTTGGCCAACGCCGTTTGCATTTTTCAAGAGAGTTACCTTTCCTCTATACTTCTAAAGCTCAAAAACAGTGAAAAACGTTGTGGTTTACCTGTGACTGGTCAACCGTTGGTGCGGGAAAAAACCCTATTGCGGGAAAAAACCCTACTTTGCTTGGCGACAATTTTTTGCTAAACTCACCCATTGTTACTACAAAAGTGGATTCATCTGGCCTAACAACATGCATAGACTTCATTAAAACCGTTTATTCCGCCGCAAATCATCGTTTTTGTCGTTTTTGCCCATACGCCGACACCCCTTGCGAAACCTGTTGTGGTAATGTTTTCACCAAAAATTTGGCATTTTTTGGAATATTTAGGCTTTTTGCTGCTGCGTACCACTTGAATCCATCGATTCTACACGCGGGCGGTGTTTGTCCTCTGTTTCAGACGTAATAAGCGCAAAAAATTTTAATGCTTTTAAATACTGAAAAAATGCATATTTGGGCAGAAGTCATGTCTGCCAAAAAGGTTGATTTTTGAATAATTATTGTGAGTCACATGGGTGTCGTAGAAACGGTTTTTTAGTCCATACTGCAGCCTAAGTGTTGTAGAACACGATGAAATTGCGTTTATACTCACTGCTAATAAAACAACGGAAAAACGTGATAGGGTTTTTCCCCGCATTAGGGTTTTTTCTCCGCGCCACTACACATTACGTAATGGAAAGTATAATTTTGGTCATTTAAATTAAATACACTGTAGCGGGGGTCTTGGGGCGGCAGCCCCCAGGCCAGAACCAAAGATTATTACCCTTTTTTTGTGAACGGTTTACATAACAAAATGCTTTGTAAGCGCAAGATCACTGAGCCACTAGTTGCAGCGGTCTGGGGACGGCAGCCCCCAGAAAAAAATTGGAATTTGCTTCAGATTGTAGGCCAAATTTGGCCAACTGGAGACGTGTCAGAATTGTTTTCCGACAGGAAACTGCAAACAAAAGATGGGACGTCACATCCAGTAGTAAATGCAGCATAATGTGCTCTTGTAGACATGCATAGGCTTCGACGAAAAATATAACAAGGAATAGTATATAAGCCACAGAGTTGCAGGGGTCAAGCAGCGGTAGCCCCTAAGAAAAAAGTTAGAACGGAGTCAGTCATTACGTTCCCGCTTCCAACGTGGGTCTTACTTACGGAGTCAGTCAATACGTTCCCGCTTCCAACGTGGGTCTTACTTACGGAGTCAGTCAATACGTTCCCGCTTCCAACGTGGGTCTTACTTAAGGAGTCAGTCAATACGTTCCCATTGGCAGCGTGGGTCTTAGTTACGGAATCAGCCACTGCAGTCAGTCGCTTCGCATCATCTGCGTGGGTCACTTACTCTGCGTGGGTCACTTACTCAGTTATTGCGCTTCACCCACCCACGTACCCTGCGTGGGTCCCTTACTAACCCTTGTGTGGGTGCGTGGGTCTAGCCTACACCAGTGTAGGCTGGGTGTAGGCGTTGCCCATGCGTGTTTCTGAGTAATAAGCCTCGAAACCTCCGGGGAAAAAACCCTATGTGGAAAAAAAACCCTACCACTTTTTTCAGCTGCTCTGTTAGCAGTGAGTATAAACTCAATTCCATCGTGTTCCACAACTCTTAGGCTGCAGTCTGGACTAAAAAAACCGTTTCTCCGACACCCATGTGACTCACAATAAATCTTCAAAAATCGACCCTTTTTGGCAGAAATGACTTCTGCCCAAATATGCATTTTTTTAATATTTAAATGCATTAAAAATAGATTTTGGCGCTTATTATGTTAGAAACGGTGACCAAACACCGCCCGCGTCTACCATTCTTGGATTTAGGTGGAACGCAGCAGCTAAAGTCTAAATATTCAAAAAAATGCCACCAAAAACATCACCAAAACAGGTTTCGTACGGGGTGTCGGGGTATGGGCCAAAACGACAAAAAACGACGTTCTGCGGCCGAATAAACGGTTTCAATGAAGTCTTCACATGTTCTTACCCCAGATCAGTCAACTTTTGTATCAACAATGGGTGAGTTTAGCAAAAAATTGTCGCCAAACAAAATAGGGTTTTCCCCCCGCAATAGGGTTTTTTTCCCCGCACAAACTTTGAATTGTCATAGGTAAACCACAACGTTTATATATCACTGTTTTTGAGATTCAGAAGTATAGAGGAAAGGTAACTCTCTCGAAAAGTGCAAACAACGTTGGCCAAAAGTGGTTTTGTGAAAAATTATGACAAGTCAAAAATTTGGAAAATTTTGTCACTTTGGAATTTTTCAACATGCAAAATTTTGAAATTTTATAAAAAATGCTACAGGCCTCAAAACTGCACAGAAATGCGCAGTGTGGTAAGTAAGTTTGGGATGCGCTTTCCACCTACATACTCAAAAAGGTCCTATGTCGTATATAAGGTTCGGCCAGGAAGCACTAGGGTTTTTCCCCCGCAAAACGCGTAGGGTTTTTTCCCCACACGCCCCCTTATACATGCACATGTTTATTGTTTTATACATATATGAGTCACTCTGAGAGGTTCGACCTAGCAACGACCAGTTTTGGCCAAATTTTCTCGACCTTTTTCAATCAAGTTATTTTTTTTCAAATGTTAGTCCCGACCCCCAGTCTATATATTGGCTGCATACTCAGAATGCTCAATTTTCACTTTTCTGGTCAGATATTGATAGCCAAAGTTTGGACGAATCGACTATTTCCACATTATCTTGACCTCACCCATATCATCAACTGCAAAATATGCCATGTAGTATGTACAGTTTTATTAAGCATACACTCAGAAGGTACAAGAAATTAGAGCTAAGGCACAAGCGAAATTTTCATAATGTAGACCATAAACTAAAATGTGGACATTTTTATCCAATTCATGCGATTTTTACCTAAATTTTGACAAAAATTTCAAAACTCGCCAAGTTTCCGTCAAAATACGGTCAATATCTCGTCGGAGTTAGAGAAGACTGGAGCTACCGAATCAACCCCCTGTTTCTTTTTCTAAAGTTTGACCCTGTTTGACCCCCAGAATATGCCATTTGCTAAAGAGATATTTTTAGGAGGTTTCTATACACCGCTGCACCCTTCTTCCAATATCCACACATTAAGCGTACCGACCCGTTTTCCGCTTGTGCTTGCGGACAAGTATGAACTACAATGAGGCTCATGCACACAACACGTATATATTACATACATACATACATACATACATACATACATACATACATACATACATACATACATACATACATACATACATACATACATATATACATGCTCGAATGTATTTACGTATATATCAGCTATACATTTATATACATACATATATACGTGTGTAACATAGATTTATAGTCACATTTGTAAGCTGTGAAAATTTAGCTGCATGTGGCATTTAGCATGACCTCAAGCAGAGGTGCGGCTTAATTCTCCCAGTGGCAGCTTACAGTAATGATTGAAATATAATCCGCTCACTAGTGCTCTTAGACGCGGGCCGTACCTTAGTTGTCTGACCCTAGCCATAGTTGAGCTTGTAACGAGGCAGGGGGTGGGTTTTTGTAAAACCGATCTATGTGTAGAGATATATATTGTCATTGTGTATATGTATATATTTTTTAGTCTATATAATTAATTTAGTCAAGCAAATTGCGTGTGACCAAGAATTGCTGAACTTGAGAGAAAACAGATGGAGCGATTTTAGCAGCTACTCGCTTTACTAGTCTTGGTGACTGAAATTAATTTTTGTCGTGAATGAAATTATTTGTCACTTTGCTGATTTTCATAAATTTTGACCCGGGCTTTGTAACGGAGATGAGCACCCCACCCGAGGACGGACACGCCAAAGGATAATTATCTATCCGTCGGTTACCTTTACCTTTATATACCTTATCTTTATGTATTTTAGACCCTCTGGCGTACAATTTAACTCATGGTGCTACGGATATGCGTAATTTGGGATTATAAGCTTTCATGCCGCAATGCTATATTGATGATGCTTGTTATGTATTCTTTGTAATTCTGTGATGCAATTATTATCTATTTAATCTGGTGATTATTAATTCTGATGCAATAATCTGGATATGCCAGCTGCTACTTCGCGACGTGAAAAGTAAGACATTATATATATATATTATAGTAAGACAATATATTATATATATTGCACGTGTACTTTCGTACGTGTATATACATACGCACGTATGTTTAACTTTGGTGTTGGAGTTTAGTTTAGTGTTAATTATGGAGTTTAGTGTAGTGTTAATTATCGTGCACACTCGGTCTTAGTTTAACCCTGTTGTTCTTAATGTTGCTTCAGAGCAACAATTAGCACTTTCTCCTACAACTGAAACCTGTCGGGTTTATGTTTCACAAAATCAGTTACTTCATGAGGATGTCTTGGGGATCCCAGTGAAGGGAGCTGGTGGCCGAGTGGTCTGGCGTGACAGTAAGGAAAGGGTTAAGCCACGGATACTGCGAAACCAGATTTCGTCAAATTTTCTCACGGTTTGTTACACTATATCTATAACCTATGATTTGTTTGTCTCAATGAATCAGAGGTTTTCCAATTGCATTATTTCTGACTTTTGTTTTTAGCCCCGACAGTGACTATAGTTTCTATTATTCTCGGACTGGTGCCATGCAGTCTGGATTTCCGGGCTCCCATAACCGGGCTGCGCGACAGACACCTCCTGTCAGACGACGGGGTGAGTTGATTTATTAGATTTGATTTGATTAGATTAGATTCAAACATATGTGAGGGGGGATGGAAGGGGGACCCCCCCAAAAAACGAGGGGCCGGGGGGGAGGGTCCCGAAAATTTGAACAAAGTTTAGTAAAAATGGAACAGAGCTGCGAAAATTTTACAAAATTTAGGTTATATGTATTTTTGGTGGATCAGGGGGGTCTCAAAATTTGGCCGGAAAGGCTCCGCCATGAATTTGGCCCCGTTGCATGTATGATTACATTAGATTAGATTGGCTGGATTAGATTAATTGTATTAACACTATAAATCGTGCTGCGCATTCTTTTAACGGACTAACTGAGAACATTTTAAAGTCTGACCAAAAAATCCTGGCCCCTGAGACAAAACGAAACACATGATCTCATTACGAAAAGATTTTGCGAGCATCAAATCAAGACTACAGCGAGTAGTCACTAAAATTACGCCACCTGTTTTGTCTCAGGTTCCAGTAATTTTTTGTCAGACTTTAGTCAACGGGTTAAAAGCTATGCTTTAAATTCCATTCCAAAATTATGGGATTAAATGGATGTGACTTTCAGAGCTGATTTTTGGTCAGACAAAACGGACTTAACTATACAATCATATGCATGTTAATGTTAAGCGTGTTATCCTTCAGTCCAGTACTTCAGTGTTAGTTTAGGAATGGGACTGTAAGTCTGGACTAAGATCAAGCAGGTGACTTGGGTTGTATTCCTTTACCGGATTAAACGGACTGGACTTATTTTAGTCCGAGGTTTTGGAATGACAAATCGGACTAAACGGACTAAAAGAGTTAAAATAAGTCAGCGGCTTAATTTTAGTCTGACCCCATTCCAAAACTACCACAGGACTAAACGGATTTAACATATATACATGCTTAACATTAGCGTGCATAGTTAAGTCCATTTAGTCCGACTAAAACGCAGCGCGCTAAAAGTTAAGTCCGTTTAATCCGGAGGGTTTTGGAATGGCATTTTTAAGCATAATTTTAAACCGTTTAGTCCGATTATAATTAACCCTTTAATCCGGTAAAGGAATAGGCCCTTATTTAAATGGTTTAGTCCGATACTTCGATATCAAATCCTAAATTCAGATCAAAAATCCCAAATTACCGTTTTAGTTGCTCCCGTACGCGATGGTTAATTTAGACAGCAAAATTCTAATTTACATACATATATACATACATATATAACTGTTCCACACGATTGATTTTGAAAAAATCTCAATGACACATATATATTGAATGTTAATATTTGGAATTTTGATTGGTTGTTTTTTATGTGCCGAAAATGGTTTATGAAAAATCATTTCGAGATTGCAGAAAAGTGTTACTCTGTGGTAGTCGACAACTACTATCGTATAAACATGCACAGAACGGTTAGACGAGTTTGGAAAGATGCACTCTAAGGTGCCGAAAATGTTACTATAATGATGACACTACTAAATTTCAATAAATAGAACAGTTTTAAAGTAGTTTCTGAATGGTTTGTATTAACGGCAAAATGTGGCGCAACTTCTATCGTTAATATATTACACTGTTTTTTGTATATATGGCCATGGCGTATTTAATAATATGACACTTCAAATATATATAGCAGATTTTTGTTTGGGGGGGGGGGGGGCTGCGCGTCTTCATTTGGTCCGCGGCATACCCTCCATTTTGGTCGCCCCCCCGCCCCTCATCAGGACAAAATTTTTCTTTCAAACTTTTAACGATTTAGTTGTAGCATGTCTGTGCGGTATGGGTTGTATATAATATGCCCTTTATCGTTAAATTGAGTATCAGGAAGCTATTTCCTATTAAAAAAACATTTTGCGCCAAATGTGACTTTGTTGAGCCCCCCTTGCAAAGTCATAGTTGAGGTCACTGGAGAGTTACACTAATTTCCGGGTTTAAAAATAGAGGTCTATAGATTCAGATTTTCGGTTGACGTTCGAAAATGTTTTTTGTCTTTGCTCTTTTTGCTTTTTTTTAAGCAGAAATATATTTGCGTGAATGAGTATATATCTATATATACACTTGTCTACTGCCATTTCCAAAAAGAAAAAAAATGATGGCATTTTTGAACCAACTATATATGCATTTGTCATTTTATTTTTAGAAAAATAATTATTTTTGATTAATTTGCAGATTTAAAACTTTTTATCCTATTCCCCTAGGATATATGTACACTTTTACACTTATATACACAATTTACAGTCTACTGTATTTTTATGACTGTACTCTTCTCTTTATTTATGAATTCTCGCTGCCTTCAAGAACATTACAGTGTAACGGCTGAATGTTTAAAACGGGTTTTATGACTGTTTTTTGGTGCCAAAATTTTGAGTAGTTTTTTTTATTATATACCTATATACATGTTCCTAACCTTTAGTAGTGTTGTTTATATATTTTCGAAAATGCGCAGAAGCGCTCAGTTGATTGGGGGGAGGGAAGATTTAGTTGCTTGTAAGTGGGGTGTGGTCACTGTGGTCACTCAAGCTGAAAATTTTCTGGATTTTATGCCGAAAACGTTAGAACGTAGAAGTGCGCCGAAAAACTGCTAATCACCCATGTATGTAACAAAACTTTTACGATGCTTATCTGCAAAAGTGGGGGGTTATCCACCAAAACTTGGGGGGGTCAATCAAAATCAAAAGAGAGGGCCCTCCTCTTCCTTCCACAAACAGATGCCAGTTACATACCAGTGGCGTCCCAACATAAAAATTTCAAGGGGGAATGACTTTTTGATTTTTTGTGTTAAAATGCACTTGTTGGCAACTTTAACACTCATTAAACGCCTTACAACAGCAAAATTTTTGATTTTTAGGCCAAATTTGGTCAATTGGAGACGTGTCACAAAATTTTTCCAGCCGGACCATAAAAACCCTTGTGTAAAAATCAGTTCAAAAAATTTCGGGGGGGGGGGGGGGGATTCCCACATTCCCACCCCTAGGGTACGCCCTTGGTACATACAGTATAATTCGTACGCAAACGTAATATAAAATGTCTGGAGTGTGTCAGGTATATATCTACTATATCTCCGTAGTTGACTAAGACTGCAGAGTGAATCATCTTGGCAAAAAAACTGTTAATAGAAATGTTGTGGAATTGTGGTGGCTAACTCATCCTTTAAATTTTTTGCTATGCTAAAACCAAGCGTATATAACTCGTTTTGCTTAAATTTTTACTCACATTCGTATTAGTTTGTTCAAATTCGGCATATTTCACTTTCTCTTCACTTCTCTTCACGTCTGTGTTTGTGTTGGTTTAGCATCATCAATTGGTGTATATATATATATATATATATATATATATATATATATATATATATATATATATATATATATATATATATATACATGTATATATATATATATATATATAGTTTTAGAAAGCTACATATATATTATGTAGTTAATTTATAACGAGTTATATTGTTTAACTTGATTTAACTAACTTATTTAACTTGATTTAACTCGTTAACTAATCCAAGTAATCTAATCCAGTGAATCTGAATTAAAGAACAGGCCTCTTTTAGACCTCTTAATCGATCAGTCAATTAATCGATCATATATATTAGTCAAACTATCTACTCTACTCTAATGTCCGCCCCCAAGAAAAAAGGCTGGACCATTGAGCAGCGTTGCATTCGTTTCTGCTGTCCCTGTTGCTATGCGGAACGGGATTTAATCGACCCGGCGGATGAGGAGGATTTGAAACCGGTCCCCCTGGATGTACCGGTCGAGTATCCGCCAACACCTAGTGAAGTCAGGGGCATTGGTAAGGTTGACGAGGGAGTAGTAGGGGTCATACGGTGGCATCGGGGGTTCGTTGGCGGGGAGGGGGGGGTCCGGGACCCACCAGAGTTTTGATTTCGGAACGAGGACAAGAACTGTTTTTTGCGTCTAAAAGTGCGAAACGCCGCACTCTTTTTCTGAAATTTCGCACATTTGTTTGGCCAGGTGCGTCAGATGACGCAATATTTTTGACGAAAAAACACTGAGGGTAAGTAAAATTAGCTGGTTCAGAGCAACTTTGGAGAGAAGTTATGCTTCGTCAGCCACTGTTTTCCATCCTCAGCCACATAGTCTGGCTTCGTGAGCCTCTTTCTTCACATTATGAGGGGGGGCGTGAAGCGTCTGTCGGGGGGGGGGGGCGGGAGTGAAACCCTTCCCCTTAACCCCGTATATGCCCATGTAATATAGAGTAACGCGTGTTGTCCCCCTTGCACATCTTGAGAATTGCAATGTCCGCCACAAATTGTCGAATGTAGAATTTGATGATCAGCAATCAGCATTCAGCTTTTGTGTTTCTGTTTCAGGCACGACAGACGACAGCATGCTTGGATGGGAGGGCGAGAATAATCCCATTTTCGCTGTGGATCATTTGGCCACGTTTGGGATGGGAAAACAGTTGGGTAGGTATATATATATATATATATATATATGTATATATATATATATATATATATGTATATATGTGTATATATATATATATATATATATATATATATATATATATGTAAAATTATTGATAATTGGAATAGAGTTTAGCTGATTTATTCAATTTTATGTGCTTGAGTTTCGAGTGGTTTTTTTATTACTGTGCTCTTGAAATGGATGTGTACCCTCTGAGTGCCAGTGTTTTCTTTTAGTTCATAATAGTGATAGTTAGTTAGTTAGGTAGTGATAGTTCTATAAGCAGGGTTCAGGGGTGAGGGTACTGAAATTCTGAGCAAAACTAGGTATATAAACATGACATTTTTTCTGGATAATTGACTGTATTTTTGGTCGGGAGGATGGTTCCCCTCCCCACAATTTCGTCACCGTTACAGTGGTACATGTATGCAAGTTTAATTTTATTTATTTTATTTTTTGCTTTATTTTTTAATTTTTTTATATTATTTTAGGCGTGGAGTGGCCGGCGGACGGTGTGCGCAAGCTGAGACAGATGGAACGAAGTCAGGCCATCTGGGCACAGCCGATGTTTCTCCGACTACGTCCGAATACGGTCGTGGTTGAGGACGAAAATGGGGTAAGATGTTGGCAAAGATACTAATCATTATCATTGTAGTCCGGATTTGGGAGGACTTGGTGTTATTGTTAGGTCCGGTTTGACAGCTCTTTGGCTTGTTCCGAATTCCTGTTTGCCGTAGCTCTCTGTCATATTCAATATGAAAGTATGTGGCTGCCTCAAAGTGTTTTGGAAACAGTTTTGACTTTAACTTCTTGATTAACCAAAAATATCTTAAAATTGTTGCAAAATTTACGAAAAAATGTCATGCCTAGTTCTGCCTCACTTTGTTCACTTTTTCGGTCCCTTTCCAGGTCCTCGATTTCAGGAGGTCCCCATCTCGCCCTTATGGTCCCCCAAGCACGAATGTATTTTGTTTTTAATCTTTAAATCTTAAGTCGCTTAATCTCTAAATTTAATCCCTCTAATCCTGGTTTTCAGGACGTGGTGGAACAGTTTCCCCTGGAGCTAATAGCCGAACCCACAGCCCATGTCTCGGCAGACTCGCACGATATCTACAACAATATCCTGCTGTTTGTGGTACGCGAGGACAGACGGGCTCGCAACGCCGCCGGGGCCGAAATGCACCTGTTTCAGTGCGTGGACGTGTCGGTTAGTGGGGCAGATAATTTTACCACTAATAATAATTGTCCTTTATGGTCGATTCATACTTGCAGCCGTATTCGGTGGAATGCATAAAGGCAGTCTTGGCTCAGTCTTGCTAAACGCAGTCAACGGACCTCTTTATCATATGGTTAACGCGTGGTTAACTTAACCATGTTGTGTTTATCATAAGTTTAATTTAACCATGGTTAACTTAACCACGGGTTAAATTTTTGTCTTTATCATACAGTGGTTAATTTAACCACATCGTCTTTATCATATGGTTAATTTAACCAAAGTCGTCTTTATCATAAAGTTAAATGAAATTTTGCCTGGTTAAATTGACCATCTTATGATAAAAACGACCCCTGGTTCAACTAACTATGGTTAACCTAACTACGGTTAAATTTACCAGATGATAAAGAGGCCGAAGGGCATCGTTCTAACATGTAATTTATACATGTAGAATTTTTTGTTACGATGTTCTAATTACTGAAATAGAACGCCTTAGACTGGTTTTAACGGAAGACTGCCTTTATGCATTCCACCCACTATGTCTGGTCAGCCGGTAGCAGTGTGATACATTAAGTTGGTATATTTTTGACGTCGTACGCCACTGTGTCGGCACTATGTGGTGGTGTAAAACACGTCTCTGGGGGTGGGGGGAATGGATAACTCCCCTCCTCTAAGCCTATGGTCATGGCTACAGAAAAAAAACGAAGGGCACTCACCCCCTTTTTTCCTGAAACTGTGAACCTCCCTAACATTTTTGGGAATTCTTAAAGTGGGTTGTATGACAGTTGTGACGGTTGCACATTTTCAAATTTACCTTATCCCCCTCCGAATAGGCTTCAGGCTTAGGGCTCAGTTTTTAGGTATCTTCTTTTTCTTTTGTGATCACCCACTTTAAGATACCCCATTATTCTATGGGATGCTGTAGTAATTCTAGGTTCAGGGGTGTAATTTGTGCAAAAAATTAATGGTTTTTCTTTTTCCAACTTTTTTCATTCTACTTTTTGGCTGATATTTCTTCATGGTGATGTAGTGTGTCAAGACTACAAGCTAAGCTTGGGAGACTGACATTATACTTTGCGTCACTCTAGTTTCTTGCTATTCAAATTGCGCAACGCTTCAAAGATCTACTTTTTCAAATGTTTCTTTTGAGAAAGTTTGAAAGTTTCACATTTCTGAAATTATTTTTAGCTTATAGTCATTCTTGAAACTTTTTCGGTTCATGCGAAACGTTTCTCTCCAATTATTTTATGGATGAGTTCAAGATAGATGTAACAATTATTGTAGTAACAATTGTTCGAAAAGTTTAACATTAGGGTGCTTGTTTGCTAATTTTTTTGTCTTGACCCCCTCAATCCCTCTCAGACTTTAGCAGCTGCTTTGTACCATACTTTAGCACGGGGTTCTATTCTGGGGATCTTTTACCGACATTTTGACTGCCCTTGTTCCTAGTCAGACACAAAATTACAGTGATTTAGGAAAAAAGTGATTTTTTAAAAATTTGGGTCAGGCCAAAACACCATGATTTTGCGTAAAACGTAGCGATTTTTTGAAAACTTTTCTCAGAATTCAGGTAAAATTTGCATAAATTTAATGAAAATGTCCATATTTGAGAGCCTCTTTTTGAAATTTCGACTGCCCTATACCGTTGGCATCTAAATCTGGCGGTTTGGGGGGGGGTCGCGAACCCCTCCCCCAGACCACCCCGTGTTAAACTGTGCTTTGTACTGTAACGTTAACGAAATGTCAACATTAACAATATTAAATACGCTATATATACATAATATATTAATATTATGTTATATGAATCAGTATACAAAAAATATATATTAATGTATAAAAACTGGATAAAACCCCGTGCCCGTTGGTTGTATTGTAAGCTTGTGTCGGCTTTCAATAGACGCGCAGTCTTAGCTTAATGACATCTACTTATTGACGACACGCGGCGTATAATCCTGCTAACTCAACTCACACGCTCAAGTAGTCTTACACGCATGGGCAAGCTACTTTTCAAACTAAAGAATTTACGTAATCATTAGTAGATGCTGTTGAGATTTTAAAATAACAAGGGGGGCTATTTAGTATTGGATTTTAGTTATTATTGTTGAAATAATATTGATTTATACTCTTTGTTAGTGTGAAATGTGACATATATATATAGAATGCGTAAGTGACGCTATTTTTAGATTTCTAAACAACCTCAAAATTGCGTTTATTTGTTTGCTAGCTCAAGTTTCATTTTATTGTACTAAAAAAATATTTGACAAATACTGCTATACTACGTGTAGCAAAGTGTTGTCTGTTCAAGTATACTGATTCAATATCTGAGGAAAATACTATGCTTTTTTTATATACGTCATGTCTTATATTTTTTACTACTTAATTACTCTAGTTTTTTTTATATCCTGTCAAATTGAAAGATTGTTTTTGGTTTTTATTAATGTTTAATAAATTCAAAAGTTAACAATAATAATTATATAATTCTTAATAATTAGTTTTTAACTATTTATTAATAATAATTCATAATTAGGACTGATTTTAATTTTGTATTTTTTCGTAAATTAATTATTGATTATATAACAATTGATTTCTGACATGCTGACTTACGACCGTTGGAATTATTTTGACTATTGGATTCCGTGGGGGCTGGATCCTTATTTTTACAGCGTAAGTCAACCAAAGTGTCCGTAAGGGTGTCCAAAACCTGTTAGTGATTTTTTCTGCATTGAAGTGATATACTACTTGTTTTGGTGATTTTTTCAGTTTGAGAAGTTCAGAAGTGATATAGCTATCTTATCGAGCTAAAATAAGTCAGCTGTGTTATTTCGTCCAAACTCCCAGCTTCCAGGACGCGGAAGCACCAAGCACGTTGTATACGTGTGTATAGGTTTTGGTTTATAGATGTGGGTTGATGTAATTTTGGGTAGTGCGTAATAGTGCCCCTCGGTTAAGTTGCAGGTGTGAACAAAGTACAGATGTATATTTTATACACTGTGGAAATTCTACTTCAGTATCGGCTAAAAACAATCAATCATCAACATACATGTACACGGGGTCTCGGTTTGGGGGGGG
This sequence comes from Trissonchulus sp. WLG1_4, assembly GCA_030248245.1. Taxonomy (NCBI): domain Eukaryota; kingdom Metazoa; phylum Nematoda; class Enoplea; order Enoplida; family Ironidae; genus Trissonchulus; species Trissonchulus sp. WLG1_4. Next base: position 21,788 of record JASANF010015844.1, read on the forward strand.
CTTGTCCCGAAATTTTCGACATTTTAGAGGGGGCTTGTCCCGATATTTTGTCCAAAAACGCAAAAATTAAAAATGGGAAATTTTTGCGAAATTCCGATATTTTTAGCGATTTTTTTGTTTTTTGGTCATTTTTGAAGCATTTTACGGCGATCTGAAGGAATTTTGGGGTTTCGGAGAGGGGGGCTTGTCCCGACTGGTCAAATCTGAGGGGGGGCTTGTCCCGACTGGTCAAATTTGAGGGGGGGCTTGTCCCGGAATTTCAAATCTGGGGGGGGGGCTTCGGCTTGCCCCCCCCCCCAGACCCCCCCATGTACATCTGTGATCATCAATTAAACTGGTGGGTCAAAATGGGTCGAGTTGTACGGCGCGGCTTGGGTCGTGGGTTGCCCACGGGCGATGACTATCAAGCCGTGGTTGGCTTCGGTCACGGGTCAAAATTTTGACCCGCGTCCACGCCTATGTGAGGGGGGCTCGTGTATTGGGACTCCGCCCCTCGTAGATTTTTGATTTTGCTAAGTTTGTTATAATATGGACTCTTAAATGTGTGCATATCTATCAAAGTTAAGCTATGTGTGCATATCTATCAAAGTTAAGCTATGTTGACCTAAACTTTTGCAAATTTTTAAAAATTGCAATTTTTTGCTATAACGCCATACGCGGGGTGGTATGTAAATCTTTCGTTAAGTTTTGGAAAAGTGTGATCCGTACTTGACGGTTAAAAGGCCGTCATAATTTCGATCCAAGACCCCCCCAGGGCCCCAGATTGAACTCTCGTGTTAAAGCATAGACATGGACAACTCTAAAGCAGACTTCAGTGAGCGTACATAGTACATACGTCTGAACCAACCACAGATTTACATGGTGGGGTCTGGGGGGGGGGGCAAGGCCCCCCAGATTTGCGACTCCGGGACAAACCCCCCTCAGATTTGACCCATCGGGACAAGCCCACCCCTCCTTGGTACCGTAAAAATAGGTGCCCGAAAACTCACAAATCGCCTCCGAATCTCCGATCGCTTCAAAAATGAGCAAAAAGCTAAAAAATTGAGAAAAATGTACGACTTTTGAAAAAATTTCCAATTTTTACGCAAAAATTAGAAATTGCGTTTTTGTCAGTTCGTGCCCGCGAAACGTCGGGGTAAGCACCCCTAAAATTTCGAAAAATCCGGGACAAGCCCTGCCCCCAGACCGAGACCCCGTGTAGGTACATTTATATATGGACCCAACTGTAGTCCGTAAGTCCGTACTAATTTTCACCGCAAACCCATTGCGTATGTTCGCACCCATCACAGCATAACTTTTGGCGGTCAAGTTGCACTTTTGACAAAGCTGTATATACAGTTGTAAAACTATTTGTAAACTTTATTGTACGGTTGTGTGTGCGTGTTTTGTGTGTACTGTATTGATTAGCGCACATTTTTCAGTGGAATTTTATAGTCTTGGGGTACGACGACTTATATACAAATTCAACACTACTGGTGATAACTAAATATACATAACATATGTATGTATATGTATGGACTAGAGTATTCATTATTCGTTTTGGTTGTTCATTTTAAAATTTAAATTTGGGAAATTCTTGTCTTGTCTACACCACATTGGAGTTTAGAGATTTGTAATTTTTCGATTTTTGGGTGTGTCTTATTTTGTTTTTTTATCGTAATTGTCAGTACTATTTAATGGTCGTAAACTTCTGACGAAACTTGAGGGAGGAATTGACTTCTATAGTTCATATTGGCTTACACATATTCATAATATACAGACCAGTGTGATTTTTTAAGCTAATTTAAGTAGTAAGTACATAGTTTACTTTGGTCGTATTAAGCTACAAATATTTCGTATGACTCCACGTGGGATCCTACAAGGAGGGTTAGCCGAAAATATGAATTTTGGTAATTGACTGTCGAACCTCCCCCATCTACAGGAAATGTTCAGTTAAAACATTTCAGTTTAGATTTTAAACAGGTAAATTTCAAAATTTAAATCGCTCTAAAAGTTAACAGCCTTTGGTATTGATCTATTAAATTGTTTTTTTGGGTTTTGAGATCCTGCCTACGCTCCCTTTTCGCTGATTTTTTGGTAGTTTGTTACCAAGACAGAACAAAAAAAGGATGTCAAGGGGTTTGGCCTTTATAAGTTAGGGCAGGGGATAGCCCATTTATTTACTTGTGGATTGTGGTAAAACTTTCTTGGCCTTTTCACCTCGATACTAAGGCCGAATTAAATGAAAAAAACTTGGGATTTTTGACGAATTTTGCCCAACATTTCGGGACCTCCCCCCAGGGCCTTTGATTTTGTTTTGGGGGGTCCCATATTCCCCATCCATACATGTATATAAGTAACAGTGTTCACTGACTTACTTAAATTATGGAGTCAAACTTCGCAAAAATTATATATGCACATTTTGGCTGTTAAGAAATGGCGTCTGTTTGCTGTTTACCTACACATCGGATGCGTACTGTCTGGTTAATTTAGGTTAGGTTACAGTTTCTGCTTTTATAGTGTCGGTTGTTATCAGTTAGTCATTGGTGTTGGTGTTATAGGCATACATGCACAGAGGGACTTAGTCTTGGGTGGGATTGTGTCGGATTTTTAGATATTTTAGGGGGGCTTGTGCTTCTTTTGACGGGGATCTGCAGGGAAGTTTCAAATTTCCAACTTATGCGTAAAAATGTGACATTTTTTGCAGAATTTCTATGTTTTTGGTATTTTTTGGGGTGTTTGCTCATTTTTGAAGCCGTCTACACATCTTGGTCACATTTTTAGTTTTGAGGAACCTTTTTTTCTCCGATCCAAGGAGGGGACTAGTCCCGATGGGTCAAATTTGAGGGAGGCTTGTCCGGAACCCAAAATCTCAAATCTGTGGGGGGCTTGCCATGTTAGACAAAAACAATTAATCTGCCTGCAAGCTTACAATCATTTGTGCAAAATTTTTTCTGTCCTGGGACAGTTTTTTCGCACCGGCTTGTAGTCGGTTCTAATTTTTTACGCGTCGGATTAGAAGGAGTAAAATTACCTCGTTTAATCCATGACCGATTCCGAATTGGCTTGTAGATTTTTATAGCATGATGGAATTTTCGCACAGACAGTATACAATGTTAATATCAGGTTTTCATAATATATATCCGAGTGCGCTTCGCTTTTATAGCCCAGCTTGTATTACCGTGTGTTACAATTTGTCAGGGAATTTGAAGATTACTGTTTTGCAGAATAAATATGTGAAAAATCCTACCAGCCGCGCTAAATTTTCCAGTTTTGCGTTTTTATAGTTCCGCCTTTTGAATTTTTTGTTGAATTTTTTAAAAAAGTTTAAAACGTATTGTAGTAATGACTATTTTTTGATTTATCTCGTTTAGGATTGGTAGTGAGTTTAGAATTTTCTGCGGTATTCTGTTAATGTGTAGAAGATTTTTCATCCCTTTATTTGTAAGTTTTTTTTAAAATGATACTTTTGCCAGTTATTTTTTGATTTTGCACGTTAACTGGTTTGCACACAGTTTGAATCAAATTTTGTGCCAGTAAGGAAACTTATACTGCGGAAACTGAAGATATTTTGCGACGTTTTTTTATGAGAAATATATATTAGGATTATGTTTTTTGTTTTTTTGTTTTAGGCAAATTCGGTGGTGGACGATATTAAAGCTTACATGCAGGGGCGCGTTGATCAAGTTAGAGGGTTAGTTTTTCGGATTGGCGGATTTGGTTTTTAGGTTTCTAAAAGTAAGCAGCGCTAACTTGCACAGTTATATCCTCAAAAGTGAGCTATAGAGACAATGATAACATTGTTCGGGTATAGAAACAGTTTTCCTGCTTGGCTGGGTGTTTTTTTCGGGGAATATTTAACCTACCCCCCAGAGTATATCCGATTGTGATCTGCCCAACCGGCTGAGGTTTTATTTGGAATAATTTTTTTTCAATTTTTTATGTTTTAGGGGCCACCGGAAGGACGGTTATGGGACTAAGCCAGTCATGAACGGAGCTGCGGTTCCTCGATCACGTTAGTAATTTTTGTTTATTTTTTAATTTTTTCTTGTTATTTTTTAACTGTAGTAGTACTAACTATGGATGTACATATGTTTGCTTATAGACGTTTTGTTCAGAATATTTTTTACATTTAGTTTTGGTCGTCAGGTTTATTGAAATCTTTTCGAAGAAAACGTATGCCATTTTAAAGTTGCGTAAATTTTTTCTGTCTAATTATACTTTTGTTTTTCTAGAAATTGTCAAAACTCTATCATTAGTTTTTTTGTTAAGTTTCTCTGTTTATGACTTCGCGTTAGTCTTATACCTTTTCTTTTTTTGCTTTGGGAAGGGGGTCGGGCAGACTAACTTGACAACGGGCACTGCTAAAAAACAATTTTATCCCATGAATTTCGGCTAAATTAAAAAAACAGCTTTTTTATGTACCATATTCGTGAATCGTGACCTGTATATTTTCGCCCCCTCTGTTATATATGTTCGTCACTTGTACGAAAGTGAATTAAGTTTACTATTTGCCAGTACAGTAACTTTAAACTGTACCATGTACAGTAAGAGTGTGTGTAGGCAAATTTCAGCTATTTTATGTAATGTAACTTTTTCTGTCGTTATGTTTGCGTAATCAGTTTGCGTACTTGTTCTTAGAGTTCCTTTCTGAATTCTTTAAATGTTGTTAAAATGTCTATAAAACTTGTACAGACTTTGTGCAAAGTTTATACTTTACAGTTTAGGTGGCACACACTTTGTGATATTTTATCGTATTTTAATTCTGTTTTGTTTGGTGTGTTTTTTTCAGTGTGAGATTACGTTGTAGCTTGGTTCATATTAACTATGTCTTTGTCCCTGTTCCTGTGTCCATAAGGACACAGGGACGAGGACAAGGACAAATTTTGGTCAGCTGCTGTGAAAAATTGCCCAGATAGTAGCTTTTGCATATGCGCTAGTCTTGAGTCCGACATTGTTCATGCAAAAAGTGTCACGTTTAGCCAGGCAGTTTTTTCTACTTGATTGGGGATAAAACGACAGAGACAAGGACAAGGACGAGTATGATCCGGGCATTATAGTTTGGTAGATTCGTCTTTTCAAAACTTTCAGGTGGAATTAAAAGTTTCGGCTCTTCAGAACAGACAAAGCTTGGTTCATACTAACTTGTCGTTTTGTCCCTACATAGCCCGGTTCATACTCGTCCTTGTCCCTATCGTTTTGTCATTAAGCGATTGCAGAAAAACAGCAAGTCCTAATAAGCCAATATTTCGCATGAATGTAGTCTAGGTCATTTCGAGACCGTATACAAATAAGCAGTTAAAATGTATTTGTCACAGCAGCTGATCGAAATTTGTCCTTGTCCTTGTCCCTGTGTCCTTAAGGACAAGTATGAACCGGGCTTTAGCCTGATTCATACTTGTGCTTAAGAACATAAGGACAGGGACAAGGACAACCTTCTGTCAGCTATTGTGAAGCATTGACTGAACTATTTCGTCTAATGTCTTGTAATCAAACTAGTCATGAGCCCAACTTTTTTCATGCAAAAAATTTCTTATTTTCAGGCGAAAAAAATTGAAAATTTTGCGTTTTTGTGAGTTCAAGTCCCCCAAACAAGCCTCTCCTAAAATTTCAAAAAATCCGGGACAAGCCCCCCTAAAATTTCAAAAAATCCGGGACAAGTATGAACCGGGACTAACTCTATTTGTCACTTTCATTGCGTGCGCTCTTTGTAGAAAGCTGGGGTTATGGGCAGTTTATGCAGTTATCTCAGTCGATTGTATCCAATTAATTCAAATGTACAAATACAGTACTGTGCAAAAAAAGTTCCTGAGCTTCATTCTTCGCAAAAGTGACCCGCCGTATTGTGACAAACAAAAAATTCTTGAAAAGTGGTCCGTAACCCTGGTTTAACGTAAGAAAGTGACGAATTTAAATGGTTAATCGTCATTTTACGGCCAACCTTAGTTGTTTTTCGCGACGGATGAAGCTCGTACGCCGACGAACAAGGAACTTTTCTACGCACGGTACTGTATATGAGGAATGTTCTATGTAAGGCAGTTTTTTGTTAGTTCCTGTTTAGTGTTTAGAGATTCGGTTGAACTAGATTTGATTAGCTGAATTAACTTAAATAAGTTACTCTGATTAATAGTGATTTTTCACCAGTATATATTCTGGCTAATGAAATCGTTACTCCTCATTATGTATATAATTGCATAAATATTTCGATTTTTGGACAAGATGCTTTAAAGTCTAGCTATTGCGAATTCGATTAATCTAATCCGGTTTAGCCGAATTTGTGATCATCTTCTTAAGTTAAACCCGTTTCGTATATACTTGTCCGTAAGCACACAGGGACAGGGACAAGTACAAATGACGGTCAGCTGTTGTGAAAAATTAACAAATATATTCGTTTAAACCATTTCTTTGTATACCGTCTGGAAGTGACCTGTGCCAAAAACTGGCTTATTTGGCCGTCCCGTTTTTTTTAAATCGCTTCGGGACTAAATGATAGGGACAAGGACGAATATGAACCGGGCTTTAGTGTGTGAATTCCCCCTTGCTTGCGCATGTAATGTATGCTATTGTATTTTTATGTGAAATTGCTCTCATACTGAAGGTATTTCTGAAAAATAGCTGTTTGGCTGTAAACTTTTGTCATAACGTTTAGAGTGCTGAGTTACAAAACTTTTTTATGGAAATTTTTGCAATTTTTATTGTCAATATCTTATCTGTTTAAATTGTGAATCACCAGTTTTTTTGAACCAACTCAGAAATACGGCTCTAATCGGTGGCTTAGTCATTTCTGGGCGGTGACAACATCATATTTCATTTTGTCTGCATAGTGATACACACGCACACACAATAGTGTTATTTTTAGTAGAACACGCACACTCAGTAGTGTTATCCTTAGTAGAACACAAGCACACACACACACACACACACACACAATAAGTGTTGAAATTACAGTACATTCTCAAAAGGTGATCTAAATGCGAAATTCGTTCAGAAATCTTCGATTAACCCATTAAAACGGCTGCAGTTTGTCGTTACAACTCTCTGCTTTGCTGTGAGCAAACTTTTAGTATTCTGCGACAATTCTAGTAGTATAACTTTTTGGTGCTATACTCTTGTGTTGTGTGAATGTGTTTTTTTAACTAATTTTTTTGAAAATATTAGTCGTTTTTTAAGTAACAACTTTTCATAAATACTGCTTTTGTGTACAAATTTAACCAATTTTGTTCCGCAAAATCATATTAGCATTTGATTAGTAATTTTGTTTTGAAGTTTTTTGCATATGCACTCTTTGGTAACCTACCCCCCTTGCGAATTGTAATTTTTGTTTAGCCTGTAAATAATTGTGTTGGTTTACTTTTTACGACATTTCCATTTTGCAAACATTCATCTTATGCTGTGTCCTGAGTTTAACTAACGATTTGTGAAATTGTTTTGTACAAATGCATTTTCGGGTGGTAGTCTAGAAATGTGTTTTTTGTTTCTTGAATTGTTTTTCTGAACTGTATAATTGTATACAGTACAGACAGTCGTATTCGACTGTATATTCGCTTATATTATGTTATGTATTATATATACAGTAGCTTTGAATTGCTAAGTACCAAACTGAATGGGGGGGGTTGTGAAAATTTGAATATAATCAAATTAGTTGAATTCAATGCAGATTTTCTTCTAGTCGCTAAAAGTTATTTAGTATAGGTATATATTCGAGAATCAGTTTTTTTACAGTTTTTACTCTTTAGATCTTGAAGGAGATTCTGTTTCAAAAAATTCTCTAGTCTGTCGACTCAAATATTTTTCGTACATACTTCTATTTCCATTTTTGAGCTGCTAAAAAATCACCACTTTCTGCTGAGTGTGTGGAATTTGGTTGCATTTTTGTGTCAAAAGTCGGTTATATACTCAATGAAGGGTGTAAAAATATTAGTTTCATCATTTTTTATACATTCAAGTATGCGACTTTCGAATTTATGATTATTGTAGCGTTTTTTTGTGACTTTATGAATTGCACTTGCCAGTGGATACTCTCAGTTTGGTAGTTGTATACACTTTGGAGTTTTGGAACGTGCTTTACGCATAGATGCTAATGAAGGTTTGGCACGGGAAATAAGGGGAAGGGGTTTCCTATCGACTTGGGGGGTGGGGGTTGGATGACGGACCTTTTTTAGGCTCGCATGAAGTTTTAGTTTTGAGCTCAAGCTACTCAATACTCAAAATGTACTCAATACTCAAAATGGGGTTTGAATTTGAATATAACCCCATAAAATGGGTTGGTTTGGTTTTAAGGTTTTTTTTTGTATTCGCGTTTTTGTGCTGTGTCCGTACAGGGTTGTGTGAGAGGGGATGCATGGCAGAAGGGGTCGGGACTCGGGTGGGGGGCGTTTCCTCCCCAAATCAATAGTCCGAGAGTTCCGTAAATCGGAGTCAAAGTGGGTAAAAATGCCACTTTTTTCCAAAAACTTAGCAAATAGTTTTGGTTGATCCGGTGGGAAATTCCCCAAATTTAGGCCGGAGATCCCCTCCCCAATTTTGGCCCCCGTTACGTGTCTGTGATGGGGGGGGGGGGGCTGGATTCGGTATTGGAACTGAGTTCAGAATTGGCTTGTTTTTGCCGGCATCTTTATTTGGAGAATGTTTAAAAGTCGAAGATTCAAACATGGTCATGTTTAATACGTACATAATCGCAGCGTTTCATCCTATCCAAATTTTATGATGTAAATTTGTAGGAAGTTCTATAAGTTTTGTTAGAAACTTAGAATACTGTATATATATATTGTGTATTTATATATTTACAATCATTGTAGTTAGATTATTTGAATCGAACATTTTAAAAATTTGAATATAATCGGTTAGCAGTTTTAATTTTTTCTTCATTCATTTCGTTGAATAAGAAGTTGTTGATTGTAATAAAAAATATTAGAAGAAAAAATTAATACAACGTTGGTTTGTTTTATTTGTACTTTACCCCGCTTTGGCGCGATTAGAGTGCAGAAAGTGTTTTTGCTGCAGAACAGTTGTTGCGAGTTCTTTTGACCATTTCATTTAACAAACTGCATTTGCCCTCCAAAACTCGTTTGATACTTGTCCCTAAGTTATTCCGAGATAACTGTCCGTAACTTATGACAAGTTGTTGCACATCAGTTGACCAAAATTTGTCCTTGTTCCTGTCCCTCAGCCCTTAAGGACAAGTATGAACCTGGCTTGAAACTCCCGGCTGTAGAAAAAATTTACACCACTCATAGATCAAACTTGTCCCAAACTAATTTTATTTTCTCGATTATACATGTTTTTCTATTCGACTTTACCCAACTTACTGTTGGGATTAAGATGGCGCTTTTTTATTAGTTACTGGAGCTAAGATATTCAGTTTGCTTGTATTTTATAGTTTTGCAAGTCAATGATACGAATATACGATCGCCGTTTTAGGATAGTTGTCAATGTCTATATGTTGATATTGTTTTTAGATTTTATTTTCTACCTTTAAATTGTGTATAATTGTGATTTCTGCCAGACGAACATTTTAACAGTTGATATTTAATTGTTATTGTAAATAGTTAACAATGAGCAATAAATTCTCATGAAAATTGAGAAATCTGCTATGAAGGAACAAGATTAAGTTTTCTAAATTATATTTAGAAATTTTATCCACATGTTTAAATTTTCCCGGAGACGATATCGTAAGTTGTTTTATGTAATTAATTAAACGACTATCAATTATATAATAATTAAATATATAATTGAACTATTAATTAATCTTAGTAGTTAAGATACTGATTGTCTTTGTAAACTAAAGGCCTATATATTCACACGAGGACGCATTTTGCTCCATGGAGTACGCCATATGAAATAATACAGCAGGCAGTTTGAATATTGTAATCATAGAATGCGTCCGCTCAGGCGCCATGCAATGTGCCCCCGTGTGACTAGGCCTTGAGTCTACGTGCAGACAAATCATTACAATGTTTCTTTCCGAGTTCATACTTAACTCAATATTTGAATAACCTTACTTAATTTGGTCCAAGTCCTATATCCGGCACTGTTGAATTGTAAAAATTTGAGTTGAGAAGAATGTTGGAGTGTAGGCCTGAAAGTTTCAAGAGAAGTGTTAAGTAGCATGAAACTTTTTAAGTAGCTTATTTTCAGGCTCGGAGCAGGCCATTCCCCCCGACCCGTCGAGTTTCGGTCGCACTCCCCGCCCGGTCTATAGCAACTATCCCGGCCCCAGCCCCCGGCCGACCTACTTGTCCAACGCTCGCCGGGCCTACGACCACGAAGACGACCTGAGCATGGGATCGGATCTCAGTGAAATTTTTGAAAAAGATGTGGTAGGAAAATATGAAGTAATTTTTGGGGAAGAGCGCCGGTGCATGCGGATTAACTAATTAATTGAGAAGACAATTCACTCCACTATTAAGGGATATGTAGTGTGTTATTATAAGCTAATCAAGTAATGCTAAGTAGTTTATATGAGGCTAGTTATTTAGGTATAATAATTATTGTTATTGAAGGTGATAGTTGTTTATTTTTAGCTTAGGACCAATTTCAAAAGATGGCTGATATAACGGATTTGATTAAAATTTGTTTTGCTAATAACTCATGATATCGACATCGGCTATGAAACCAAAAAATTCTAATCAAATCAGTTTTAATAATTTTCAATCCGTTTTTTAATCGGATTTTAATTAGTGACTTGACGGTTAAAACTAGGTAGGTTGGTAGTCTAGTTTTTTTGGAGTGGGATTAAACTTCTTGGTGATTCAATCCAATGCAATATTGAAATATTTTGGGTGGGTTTTCCGAAGGTGGGCGATTTTCATAGATTGTGGGCGATTTTCGTAGATTTTCTTAATCCGAGGTCGTAGCTCAGTTGAAATTTCAAATCTGCAGTACAGCAGGTCCTCTTATTTTTGATGAAATTTCAACTGAGCTAAAACCACTGTTTAATGAAATCTACGAAATGTGTAATGAATCAGGCGATATTTCGTAATGAAATTATGTGCAAAGCGTATGAAAACGTACGTAAAACCATGAAATTAGTGAAATCACCTTCCTGAATTCCACCCCTAGTCGAATGTAACTTCTTTGTGATTCATTGCAATGTTGAGACATTTTCAATTTCATACCTTAAATCATTGCTGCAAAGCATAGAAGAAGAAGAAGAAGAAGAAGAATTTGTTTAATGCTCAGAAAAATCATCGGTTTAACAATAAAAGCTAGCATTACACAAATGTTCCTTACAATAGCCGATGATGTCTAAAGTTAGTAGACAAAATATATTGCCGCGGGCAGAAAACGACCCCAGAGGCGCCGGAGACCGCTCGGTGAGGCTTCTATTAAGGGTTAGTACAAAATCAAACGATAACGAAAACAAAATAAGCATATCAGCAACTGCTAACAACACAAAAAAACAAAAATAGTAGGCAAACGTACGCAAAACCATGGATTTAGTAAAACCACCTTTGGGAAATCCACCCCTAGTCGGATGTAATTTTGGGCCTTATCCGAAATTGGATTTAACGGATTAGATTTAAAACAATTTTGCAAATAACACAGCAGAAAATAAAAATAGCCGGTTGAAATTTTGGCCTATACGTCTGACGTAGATTATCCAGAAGTGTGCCAAGTTTCATCCAATTACGTGCAGTTGACGCTGCGTTATCGACGAAATAAAGTTAAATCTAATCCGATAAATCCAATTTTGGATAAGACCCTTTGTGATCCAATGTAATAAGAACAATTGTCGTTTTCAGAATACCCTAAACCACTGCTTTGACGAGATCGAACGCTTTGTTGCGCGCATTCAGCAGTGCGCCTATGCGCAACGACAACTGGAGGCCAGGCGGGCGGGTGGACGGAAGCAGTTGCGCCAACACGGCGATGGAATTTGGTCCAGTCGGGCGCAACTCCCCAACGAGGCAGAGTTTGTGGACATTTTGAAGAAATTCAAACTCTCATTTAATTTGCTGGTATGAATAATTGATTGGCTGATTAATTGACCCTTGACCCCTGATTGGAGGGGAATTTTTTACTATTTAATTTTTTTACAATTTTCTGTGATTATGTTTTGCTTTTGTGTAAGTTTACCGGCGGAACGAACAGACTGTGAGTATGAATCGACGCACACTGTCTTGAAATTTGAATTAAGGGGGCGCTCCAGAAATGTTAGCTAACTTACAATGGGAAAATTTGACCTGTAACCTTTCACTCGTGAGCTTTGACCACTAACTTGTGACCTTGACCTATGTATGACCTTTTCTTGTTTGACCTATGAGACTTGTGATATTTTACCTTTTTAGCCTGTGACCTTTGACCCCTGTGCCCTTTTACCTTTAGCCTGTAACCTTTGACCTGTGCCCTGTACGCTGTAAGCTGTGTCCTTTGACCTGTGCCCTGTACTCTGTGACCTTATCTTTAAGCTGTGACCTTTGACCTTTGCAGGCCAAACTGCGAAATCACATCCACGAGCCCAACGCGCCCGAGCTGCTGCACTTCCTGTTCACCCCCCTGTCCATCATTCTGGACGCCTCCCGCTGGGCCCACGGAGACGCCCTGGCTCCCCGCATCGCCAGCCCCCTCCCCACCCGGGCCGCCCGCGACCTCATGATCAACTGCCTGACCAGCAAGGAATCAGACATTTGGCTGGCTCTGGGCGAGGCTTGGCGCATTCCCGAGTGAGCGTCGGCGATTTTTTAGCTTGGTTTATTTTAAACCTAGATCGTGCTTACCTTACTCATACTGTGTCCGGAAGCATTTTGGCGGTATCCGTAATCATTTGTCCGTATCCGGAAGCATTTGTCCGTACCCGTAAGCATTTGGCCGTATCTGGAAGCATTTGGCCCTATCCGTAAGCATTTGTCCGTAAGTTAGTACCAGAAGACTATTATTCGCATACGTGGACAGGCGAAATTTGGGAAATACCTTTTTTGGCTGCAACCGGAAAAGTTTGCGATTTTTCGACTTTTTACTCAATTTTGGTACACTTTTACGACAATCAGAGAGGGTGGGTGCCGAACCACACGATGGGAGGGGTGGATAGCCCCGATGTGCATCTATGATTTTAGACCAGAAATTGGCCACAAACTTGCCCCAGAAATTTGCCCCAAACTTTGGATCCCGTTGCTATTGTATATTTTATTTCAGCGACGAATGGCCGCACGCGGCCCCCCCACCCTACTACCCGGTCTTCTATGACGGATACATGCCCTATGGCCCTCCCGACGGACGGAGAACCCCCGTCAACCCCCTGCTGCCCGTCACCCCCCATTTGCCCTACGCACCTGGCACCACCCCCCGCATGGCTCACAAGTCGGGGCCTGCTCATGTAAGGGCGATGATTTATTAATATTAAGAATATTAATTATTTAATATTATATTAATTATATTAATATTTATTAATATTAAGAATATTTTGATTAAGATTTATTTTAGCAGAGGCGGTCGTCTTATTGGCATGAAATATAAGTTTTTCAAATGCAGAAAACCAGAAAAGGTTGTGAAATAAACATATATACATATATATATCTGCCCACGTAACGTGGGCAGATAGCCAATTTTTAAGGCGGAGGTTGAGTCAGGGGTGGGGGGGGGGGGCGTGTCCGTAGCACCTTTCCCATCCATTTTCCTTCGTTTTCCTTCCACCTTTCATTCGTTTCATTCTGGGGGGGAGTGAAACATTTGTCTCACGGGAAGGGGGATATAAGTTGTCGTCCAGAAACCTACAGGTTCTACAATATTGTTTCATTCAAAAACGTTTCTCTGCCTATGCCAGTGTAGAGACGGGTTTAGCGACATGAGAGACGAACTGACGAAGGCATAGTGGCTCAGCGGCAGTGTGTCGTACTGAGGATCCAAAGGTCCCCGGTTCGAATCCTCCCTGAGCTACGATGAAGCAAAATCTACCCAGCCTGTCACCAATTTTGGTCGACAAAATGGGGACCAGAAAATATAATCCCGTGAGGTTAGCCCAATGGGCAGAACGTAATAATATAGCCTAAGCGTCCTACCGTCTGAATCACCCCGAAAGGGGAAACTTTACCTTTACCTTACTGGATAAGAAGAAATCAGAAATATAGTGAGTTTTTGTTTGTTTTTTTAGATTGATGCTGTACAGGAAATGGACAAGCTCTCTTTGTACAAAGAACATCTGGACATTGAACGGGAACGGATCGAAGCCAGGGAGCGAAGAATTGCCGAGGCTGAAAAAAGACTGCTGGTTGGTTTAGCGTTTTTTTTCGTTATGTAAAAATGGGGCACTGAGTAATCGTTTTTTCACTTTTTATTTTTTGGGTATTCGGGTTAGGTTCTACGCCCTATGGTCGAAGGGGGCAAAGTTTTGACAATTTTTTTGACATGGGGGGGGCAAAAGTTTTGGTTGTGGGGACTGAAAAGGACAACGTCCTTTAATGATCTAAATTTCTTGCGGAAAACTTTTTATGCATTTTTTGGAATCTTTGCATTAAAACATATTATAATTAAATAAAAGACACTCAGTTTTTAATGCAGTTGAATGCATTACCCAGTTAAATGTATTCTATTGCAGATTGCAGTCATTTAAGGGGGTAATTGCGTTTTTAGGTGTTTTTTTAAACTACCATAACTGCACTTAACCTCAACAAAAACTAGAGCGGTCTTTTTTAATTTTTTTTACACCTTCTAGCTTTAAAAAACTATATTTAAAAGCAGATTATCTTTTGCAATTTTACTGCTGCTATCATTTGAATACACCCCCTCAGCGGTTTTTTTGACTAATTTTTGCGCCACAGTTATGAAACTCAACATCAGCCAACAACTACTAAACTTTTTGCAGTTATGCACTGACATAATATCCCCACCCGTTTTTTTGATATAGTTGATAAGTCGTTTCTACGTTAAGAAAATGACATTTTCGTGCAAAAATCACGTAAAGATAATGTGGTTAAAGTTTCGAAGTCGTAGGCCGTTTTAAACTTGAGTTCTGTGGGCGCAAAAATTACACTGAAATGTCAAAAACCACGAAAACGACATTACCCCCTTAACGGATAAAATATTTACTCTAAAAATTCCTAAAGATGGAACTGGTTACTCTATATTATTTATTTTCTATTCTAGGAAGACAGACGGCGCTTGCAGGAACAACAGAGACATTTGTGGGACGATGGGGACAAATACTCGGAACGGTCCTACGCCTCCGAAAGACCCGTCCGCAATACCATCCAATACATGGAACGACAGGCCAATCGGGTGCCACACAGAACACGCAGCGAGTAAGGGCTCATTTGCATAATAGATCGGTTCAGCTCATTTGCATATTGGTTTGGCTCATTTGCATATTGGGTTGGCTCATTTGCATAATATATTGGTTTGGCTCATGTGCATAATAGATCGGTTTGGCTCATTTGCATAATATATTGGTTTGGCTCATGTGCATAATAGATCGGTTTGGCTCATTTGCATAATATATTGGTTTGGCTCATGTGCATAATAGATCGGTTTGGCTCATTTGCATAATATATTGGTTTGGCTCATGTGCATAATAGATCGGTTTGGCTCATTTGCATAATATATTGGTTTGGCTCATGTGCATAATAGATCGGTTTGGCTCATTTGCATAATATATTGGTTTGGCTCATTTGCATAATGTATTGGTCTGGCTCATTTGCATAATAGATTGGTTTGGCTCATTTGCATAATAGATTGGTTTGGCTCATTTGCATAATATATTGGTTTGGCTCATTTGCATAATATATTGGTTCGACTCATTTGCATAATAGATCGATTTGCCTCATTTGCATAATTAGCTTTGCCCGTTTGGGCTATGGACGCTATCATGTCCCAATTTCGAGACTATTCTGGCTTAAATCATCCCTCACAATACCAACTGATAACGAAACCTGTTGCTGTAATGTTTCAGCAGGGCCTTATATTATGTTTCCTAACGGCACTTCTTGTAATTTTTACTACCTTTACAGACCGTGCGTTATCGCCATATCGCACAGAAAACTAAATCTGTTGCTGTAATGTTTCAGAATGACCTTATGTTTCAGAACGGCCCTCCGCAGTCCGCACAGTTTCGGCCCGCTGACGGTCAGCACTCCTCCGCCCGGCCTCAACGGAGACGTGCCCCCCCTGGACCTGTCCCCTCGCCAGCGGGCATTCCTGGGTGACCTACTGGCGCGACAGGCCAACGTGGTCCGTGTCCTGCACGATCGCATGGGCAGCAATGCCAAGGAGTTGAGCGTCACCAAGGGAGAGTATTTGGAGGTAGGGTGGATTTCACAAAGGTGGCTTTACTAAACTATGGTTTTACGGACGTTTTCATATGATTAGCACATAATTTCATTACGAAATACTGCCTGATGCCCTGATTTGTTACGAAGTTCGTCGGATTTTTCTAAAGTTTGGGAGGCTTGTCCCGATGGGTCAAATCTGAAGGGGGGCTTGTCTCTGAATCTGAAATCTGGGGGATTTCTGTAAACTTGTGTAATAAGAATGTGAAATGTTTTGGCAATTATTAGATTGATTTAGTGGGGTTTTAGTCACGTGTTTGCTTGTTTGGATGAATAAGGTTTCCCAAAATTGTACCAACCGATAGATAGACTTTTTTAAGCGGAAATATCTTTTGTTTCAAAAACGAAGCCAAAGTTTTGAAAAATAATTAAGTCTGTTTCTCTCATTTGCCGCTGTGCGCAGTGTGTGTTGAGTCTGCGCGTGGCTTTCCTCGAGAGATCAAGCCATTCGCGATGCCTGTCTGGCACGAGAAATTTGGTCCATACCCACAACCTATAGACCACATTTCATCAGCGGGGCATCGGTTCAGCCAAAAAGGGTGTGAGAAAATCACGCCACTAAATGTTACGTAAAAATGTAACATGAGTTTTTTAAAGTATTTTTTGTCACTGAGAACTAGGCTTTGATTTAAACTGTGGGTCGGACCAAGATCAAAGATAATAATATATCGATTGCATACAGCGTAATCGTACATCACTGGGAAAAAGCCATCAGAACCACAGATGTACATTAACGGTCGAGGATGGCAAGCGCCCCCCCCCCACATTTGACCCAGTGGGACAAGGCGTGACAAGGCAAGGACAAGACAGACAGTCTTGGTGCTGAAAAAATGTCCCCGAAAACGCAAAAATTGCCCCAAATCGCTTGAAAATGCTTCAAAAATGAGGATAACGCGAAAAAATCGCTAAATATTTCACAATTTTGCAAAAAATTACCATTTTCGAAAAAATGAATATTCTTGCGTTGTTGTCATTTCAAGCCCCCGAACATTGGGACAAGCCCCCCCCCCCCCGAAAATTTCGAAAAAGGCTGGACAAGCCCTCCCCCAGATCGAGACTGTGCTCTGCTGCAATACTAGAGCTATTTTTTTATATGCTTTAGGTACTGAACGACACGAAGCAGTGGTGGGAGTGTCGCAATCTGCACAACCGTGTGGGCTTCGTGCCCCATACCATTGTGGACCCACTGCCCCCTGGAGGACCCCCGCCCCCCCTCTCCCCCTCCGAACAGCTGTTTGTGGTCCCCCCCGGACAGTCACGACTGCCCCACGGACCCCCCTCTAGTCACCAGCATTCCGCGGCTTCCAGCTATGCCCATCGGGTAGGGCTATTATGGGGCATTTTTAATTCGTTTTTTCAAGTTTTTTAAGCTAAGCTTGAATTTCTAAGTTAAGGGCAAGTTTTTTTAATTAAGAGGGGGCCTATCACCTCCCCTGCCAAATGGCTTTAGCAGCTCTTTTGATCGCTTATGAGCTCAAAGTACCACATTATGCATTATGTAAGTCCTGCGCTTTTTGTTTTTAAGATATAGCGTTATTTAGCATAGAAATAGGAGGCTTAATCGTCCCCTCCCCCAAATATTGTTTTTTGGTAAAATTGCCATTATGTATTTTACCAATAAGTCTTGTACTTTCATTTCTAACCTTTAGTACCTTTTAGTAAAAAATAAAAAAACTACGTTTGTTAAGCAGGATTCGATCCCTCGACCCCCGAGTCCTGCCACTACTACTATATCTCTGTTTTAGGAGCAGCATCATCAGCGGCACTACAGTGCGGGGGGCGGGAGTCGGCAAATGTCCCCCGTGGTGGCCAATGGGTCCGGACCCCCTCCAGGCCAAGGTACGCCCGACTATATACGCAAACGACAGGGCAAACGGGGGGAGTTTAGATATTTTTGATGCACCAGTGTTGAGAAGGGGGGCTCACAAACTAAATGACTTGGGAATAATGAGTGAGTTGTGAATAAATGCCTCTATAGTTTTTGCTGTTTAGTAAGTAAACAGTGAGGGATAACCAATAGGCCACATTTATATTTTAATAGCGATTGTAAAAAATTGAATAGTGATTGTAAAAACCAGCTTCGAAAATTTAGAATAAAATTTATTCAGTGTTTTAGTTATGGGTTTGTGAGCTTCCTTTTGAGTTTTGTTGGGCGACTTTTTTTTATTTTTAGACTTATTATTTTTTTGCACCCGATTTTTCATTATTGTCAAAAGCTTTTTTCAATGATTTATCCTATTTTAAACTTGAAGTAAATTAAATTACAGTTTTAGTATTTAGCTTGCTGGCGGTATGTTATACTCAGAGTTTTGTAAATGTTTCCAAGTTTTTTCTAAAAAATTATGCATTTGTAGGATTACTTTTTGGAGATGGGTCCTTATATACTTTAGGTGGGGAGCTCCACCCTCGCCCATAAAATTGGACTAAAAATAAAAAATTGAGTTTTTACGAGAAGGGTAATTATTATTCGCCATTTTAATAATATTTGACCAATCTTTTGAAATGCACATTTGAATCTTTTATTTTTTATGATTTTTTGTTCCATTTCTGTATTCCATTTTATTTTTTATTTTTACCCACGCCCATTTCTTCGTTGTATTTTTCACCTGTATGCTGTGCGGTTTTTTCACTTTTTTTGTTACTGTTGTAAAAATGCTGCTAATAACTCCTTATTTTTTGGTGATAATTTATTGAAGTATGTGCATTTTTTGTTTTTTTAATACAAGAAATTTTTCGACTTGTGTAGATCCCATTATTGCAAAATGCAACCGCTTATTTGTTTGATACAGTTTTATTAGAATTCATGGTAAAAACTTTGTAGCTTTTGGAATTGAAGCAAGTCGAAATAATTTTTTGTCCCCGTCAAAGTAGATTCATACTTACAGCCGTATGACCGTTCAGCCGGTAAAGTTATGAAATCGCCACCAAAACTGAATCAAAGTTTGGTATTTGGGTATGATTTCATTTAGTATGTTGCTGGCTAAACGGATATACTAGGACTGTAAGTATGAATTTACCCAATGTTGCTTTTTTCATTTTTTTCTGACAACAGAAGAATGCAACGAATTTTTCCTGTAGTTATCGGATCTTTGAAATTTTTACAACAAGCTAGACAGTGCTAAGCGAATGGATGTTAGTTTTTAACTTGGCTACTTTAAGCATGTGTTGATTTTTTTAACAGGGGCAATATGTTTCAAGACGTGTGTGTGTGTGTGCGTGTGTGTGTGTGTGTGTGTGTGTGTGTGTGTGTGTGTGTGTGTGGTAGTGATCAGCAAGGTCATTCATACTTACAGCCGTACGTCCGTTCCGCCAACAAACTTGATGAATGAAATACACCAGTTCATGTGTAGGTGGCGGCGTGATTTTGTTTTAGTTTTGTCGGCTGAATGGACATAAAGCTGCAAGTATAGGTGCACACTGCACGCATATACATATGTACATGTAACGGTCATATTTTTTGGGGTCATATTTTCTCTTAAGTCTGTAGCCTAATTTGGAACCTCCCCCTCCCCGATCGTTCAAAAATATATACGCAAAGTTTGCAAAATTTGTATAAAAAATGCCATTTATTACCCATCTTTGCTCAACTTTTCGTGACCTCGCCCTAAAACCTCAATTTTGCGGGGGGTTTCCAGTCCTCCCCTCTTTTTCCATGTATGCCCAATGCTCTTGTGCTTAGCTTTAGGGTATTAATTTTATGTTAGTGCAACATAGATGAGTTTTAATTTTCATGTTAAAACTTCATTAATGAAACTTGGACTTTTTCTCTTAGCTCGCAACGCATCTTGTTTAAGTCTAAAATACTGCTGCTTATTCGAGTTATTTTCAGTAGACTAGTCTTAGTTGTATTCGTAGTCTTAGTTCTAATCGCTATGCTGCTAAGTTCTGCTGCTGTGAAGTTGTTCTCTAACCCAGTGTTTTTTTGCTATCGTATTTTTTGTTTTATTTGTATATGTTGTGTGTTCTTGTGCAGGTTTCTAAAAAAGTGATATAAAATGACTGAAAAGTTTTTTATAAATTCCTTTGAAAGCTTTGTAGTTTGTTTTCATTCTAAGACGCTTTTTAAAAGTGAGAGTTCAAAATCAATATTGGTTCGATAAACTAATTTTATCTTTTATTTTGTCTGAGTGTGTAAAAATTTTTTTCTAAGTTTGTCCTATTGTTTTTTGTTTCCCATAAATGTTGTTATTTGTTATTATTGTGATGTACTTGTCGCTTTTTTGTTTAGTTTTTTGCTTTTTTCTTTCTGGCTGGCTTACTCAACGTCATTGTGCTTCTAGACTCAATTTTAATTAACTCTTACGCGTACGCGAAATACGAGAAAAGTTTCCAAATTCCAGTCATAAGCTTTATTAGTATATAATAAAATAAATTTGTATATATCTAATCTGAATCCGATAATTCTAAATAGTTACATTAGATAATTCATTCTTGATGCCTTTTCATAAATTATATGGACTGGATTAAATGCAAGCCCGGTTCGTCCTTGTCCCCATCGTTTTGTCCCTAAGCGATTTTAAAAAAACTGCATAGCCAAATATAGCAAAATTTCTATGTGTGTCCTTGAGGACAAGCATATATGAAGCGAACTTAACTAGATTCACTTCCGTAACTCAACATAGTTTTCATTATTCATCAAATTTTGTAAGTGCAGTTGATGAGGCTACTAAGCTTTTTTCTAAAGTCTGACAGAAAAAGCTGCGCCACTTACTTAGTTTAGTGGTATGACTTCTGCGACTACTTGCTGTACTCTTGATTGATAATCAAAATCTATTCTTTTCGTATCGAAATCACATGTTTCGTTTTCTCAAGTGTTGCAACTATTTTTTGTCAGACTTTAGTTTAAAAAGTCATGTTTTGTCGATTAGTCTTATAAATATCACAAATTGGATTGCAACCGAGAGTGCAAGTTAAAAACTTTTGCGTTTGTGAATCCCAGTCACTAGCTGTCCTCGTTTGCATATTAGTTTTTGTATAAGTAGTAGAAAGTAGGTATATACTATATTATATTGTGGGAAATTTTGTTTCGTGTTTGTAGTTAACTTTTAACCCTCGCATTTAGCATGTTAGTAGCTTTTTTGTTTATTGGAGTATATTTTCAAAACTGAATTTTTGAACAAGGCTTTTGGGAAACTCAAGCTCATGGGGGTCAAAATTTGGGGAACCTTCCCCCCTGATCTACCAAAAATACCAAAGTGGTGCAAATTTTTCTAAAAAATTGAGGTTTTTTATTTTTTTATTTTTGCTCCGTCTTTCTGTACCCTCTCTCCTCCTGAACTTTTTTGAGTGTCGACTAGTGTTATGCATATGGACACACAAAACGAACTTGAGCCATTTTCATTAAATTATATTAACCGGATTAGATTGACTGGATTAGCTTCAGCAACTCAACATATTACAATTTTTGAAACTTTGTAGAACGACTAAAACCATATCATCCGCATCGGCATCTACTTAAAATTTGATTAGTATATATATAAGTTTAAGTTAATTCTATGTGGAGTTTTGAAGTTAATCTAGTCAATGTAATCGAGTTAATATTTATTAATTTATGAAAAGGCCCTTAGTGATTTATGAGTTTTTCTGTTTGACTGACGCATGTATGCTTGTTTTGTTAAAAGTTTTTCTTGCTTTTTAAGATTTTTACGCTTACATATATTTCAAAGATCCGAAGCTAACATTACTGTGTTCTGGTTTGTTTTATGGATGTTGTTACTGCTGTTTTTTGTGATATATATATATATATATATATATATATATATATATATATATATATATAATATAGTGAGTTATATCATTTTTCTTTCTGGACTCCGAAGAGGATATAGTGGATTAGATATAATTAGCTAATCAGGTTTTTATATACTGTCTTGGGATTAGCCAACTAAATTTTAATTTAATCTTTTTTTACCTAATTTTTCCTTTCGGTTGCTTTGTAGGGTTGTATTGTATATACGTTGGTACTTTTTGGTATTGTTAACGGTCGAATTATACTTACAACCATTATGTAACGGGGTCCAAATTTTGGGGGGCTCTCCGGCCAAATTTTGGGGACCCTCCCCCATCCCCCCTCATACATGTATGCTTACAACTGTTGTTTCTTTTTATCAAGGGAGTTTCATATAGTTCGCCATATAATATAATTTGTTGATGTGTTTATGCTCATGGTTTACCGACTGAATGGACATACGGCTGTAAGTATGAATCGACCTTGACCTTTGAAGTTTGAGCATCAGAGACTATCCCATATGGTACAGCTATTGAAATAGCAATATTAAACTGGAAATAGACAAATCAGCTGTGTTTCGTGATTGTTTTGCATTTTGATGTTTTGATGTTTCTTATATGTTGTAACAAATTAGTCGTTTTTTAAAAACATTGCATACTAATTGGTACCAATTGTGATTTTGTGAAAAAGTTTCACTCATGGTAGCTTCTGGTTGAAACTGAACAGTCTTGATTTTAGCTTTTCAAATCAACACTTTTCATAAGCAATTTGAATTGCCAATGTATAAGTTTTTTCTAGCTGTTTTTCGCTGTGTTATTAACCGAATTGGATTAATATCGGATTCGTCAAACTCATTGAAGTCATTTTTTGTAACAAAATCAGAGCTCTACTTAATTTGGTTGCGAAACCGATACTTAGCCTTTCACAGCTGTTTGCAAAATTTGCTCACGGATAAACGGAAAACCTTGTGGACAAGTTTGAGATAGAAGAACTATGTGTACACGTGGTTTACACTAAAAAAATAGAAGAACTGCATGTATACATGTTTTACACTAAAAAATTAGAATCCGATTAGGATGAGAATGAAGATTTTGTCAGTTTTTATTGTTATTCGATTACTTCTCTGCTCATACTTGTCCTTAAGCGTGTTCGTTTGTCCGCAATCAAAAACTTTGCTTAAGGGGGAATTGCTTTTGGTGTTTTAAAAAGCTATAGCCGCTTTACAAATAACCGCAGGCGCTGCAGGGAGAAAACTCTGCGCCAACGAAAAAAAAAAAGCCCCCCCGGGACCCCCCGCCCCCCCCCAAAAAAAAAAAAAAAAAAAAACCCCCCAAAAACAAAAAAAACCCCCCTCCCCCCAAAAAACCCCAAGCGCCAAACAAAAAAACACAACCACCCCCCCCCCCTTAACTGCTGCAGAAAAGCGAAAGGTTTGTACATACAAGATTAGGGGATTTTTACAACTTGTTTAAATCCTTGTTCATACTCGTCCTTATCCTTGTCTCTGTCGTTTTGTCCCTATGAACAATATAAAAAACACCTAGAAAACTGCATGCAGCAGCTGACCAAAATTTGTCCTTGTCCCTGTCCCTTTGTCCTTAAGGACAAGCATGAACCTAACTTTAGGGTTGGATTTTACTGTCTTCATAAATTATATATGTATATTGTTGTTAATTGTGATTGTAACTTGATTCTAATTTTAATTGTTTTATTATGGATATATTTATATTTTGCCTCTCTAAGTGCTATTTAACCCTGCCAGTATATACTATATGTATTCCTCCTATTTTATGCAAATTAACTTGTGTATTATGTTGATGAATATAGTTGTAATAAAATACTTATTTTGTATTTTGATTGTGATGTATTGATTATTATATACAGAACAATTTCACAGCAGCAAAGTCAGGGTGTTAGAACTGTATTTAGGCCTAAGGTCCTTTACTGTTTGCTTGTTCCGGATAAATAAGAACCAACCATTAAGTTTTTAGTTGTTTTTTTGGCTCATTCCTTTACCGGATTAATCGGACTTTTTTAGTCCGAAATTCAGGAATGAATGTCGGACTAAAGGAGTTTAAAAGTGGACTGCCAAATTTTAGTCCGTAGATTCAACATGCACGCTTAAAATAAGGCTGCGTTATGAAGTCTGTTTAGTCTGACTAAGGGCCTATTCCTTTACCGGATTAAGGGGTTAATTATAATCGGACTAAACGGTTTAAAAATTATGCTAAAAATGCCAAAAATTAACTCGTTTAGTCCGTTTAACCCGATTTGCCATTCCAAAACGGACTAATATAAATCCAGTCCGTTTAATCCGGTAAAGGAATTGGCCCTAAGAGTTGACACGCTAAAAGTTAGTCCGCATATTCAGGAATGGCATTTTTCAGCATAATTTTCAACCCGTTTAGTTGGATTGAAATTAACTCGTTTAGTCCGGTAAAGTAATGGCCTCTATATACGTATAATACGCTGTAAGCGGACTCTACCAAGATGTAGGCGAAAATGAAAATAATCTGAAACTAATTCAAACTTGTTAAATTTAAAAAAATGTACCCCACAATGTTCAATAGACGATCAGCTAAAATTAAATTAGTTGATTTTTCGATTACACTATCGAAAGAAAGACTATAAAAGATTAGTTTTAATAAGATTTCACCCCAGCTAGTCTTGCTAAAGATGCACGGGAGCAATCGGCGACGGGGGGTGGCTGCCCGACCCGTGGCGGAAGGTGGGGTATGTATTTTTTTCGGCGTCGATTTCGCCGTTTTTATTTTCAAGACAATTTTGGTGCACTTCGGCCATCAGAGCAGCGTGGGGGGTTCAGGGGGGGGGGGGGGGGTGCCGTCGGGCCGACCCCGTTGAGGGAGGGGTAGATACCCCCCACCTACCCCCCATGTCCATCTATGGTTCGACCCCTATCAGAACTAGTAGCTTTCAGTGACTGCAGCTAAGGTGTAATTATGTACATCAGCATTTCGAATATCAACAAGAAATAGCGTAGTAGCCGTAATTATTGTAGTATATAATCCACAATAGTAATGTGGATTCTGAAGGGCCGATACTTCGATGTGGCAGCTTGAGTAGCAATTCGATTTGATAGCTTTGGTATGAAATCATCAAAATATGGACATCGAATTTAATCATAGTTGGTAGTAACTGGTTGAACATAAGTAACAAGCTTAGGCTTTTAATGCTGAAACTTATAAAGGAAACTTTGTGCACTAATGTCCACATATTACATGAAGTCTATCTAGAGCAATGAAAAGGCTTTGCTCAGATGCAGAATCTGACGCGTAGTTTGGGCTTCAGCCGACTCTATTTCTGGAGATATCTCTCAGTTAAAATTAGGTACCTTGCTCATTCACTATATAAAGACGTTTTGACATAACATTAACATCCATGTAGTCATTTTTATATGAACAAGCAAAGCCCAATGCAAAATGGACACGAAGTATGAAACATATAATATCACTCCGTGAAACAAAATCTGCTGGGCAGCAAATATTTTAATCATGATGATGACAAGTTTTACTTATTGCCAGTTGTCATCTGTGCGACTGCAAGTTACCAAACCAACCAACTGTGCACCAAAATTAGTGAGTTTATAAAAAAGTTTTATTGATGTTTACAAAAACTCATGGTGCAAATTAACCAAATCATAGCTGTTTCAGCCCATGCAATTGCGAAAAATTTAGTAAGTGAACAATTTGTGACAATCTGAAGAATGTGAAAACAAAAACTGGAGATGAGTATTTTGTTTATTTGAAAAATTAATGTCTATTTATACATGTAGAATCTGCACAATCAAATGTTAGCGAGACTTCAGGATGTTTTCAATTGCACCAATATTATAGCTGCATTTCATCCAGACGTCTATTCGATATGCAAATGAGCTTCAGTCATTTAAATTCTGTTGCACTATTCTTTATTATCTACGTAAATACATACCTGCACATCACCACAGCTACACAATGATCTGAACATTGAACAGACACACGTCGCGTACACACTCAGGCTCACAGATATCCGCACAATCACACAAATGACAAAACGCAAAAACGCACACACATAACTCACTTAGTTACACGTTATTTTTCCGACAACTCATTCTAAAGAAGCCTGCTGCGCTGTGGCGCAGCAGGAAAAGTTACTGCAGATCCTGTTTATCCACCACTGATCCTTTTTTCACACCCGTTTTGTCATACTGATCCTGTTTTGCCGATCCGTGCCAAAAATGGTGTCTGATCAATAATAGCTTGGTATTTGGTTGATAGTTTAAGCTAAATTTACACAAAAAAATAATCAGCGTGAAATTCTGTGTACGAAAATTAAAATGAAACGTACTCAAGTGTCCCGGAAGTTTCAGGCCATAAGAAAGAAGTTACCTTTAAGGGGGGCATTTTGAAATTTGCAAATCGTAAAAGCTAACAAATATCACTAATTGGCCGCAAACTTGGTCCATACGGACAATATTATTCAAGATTTGTCACGTAACATTTGGAGTGCCCAATAAAGGAAGGGGATTCTGGACCGGACTCTAGGGAGAAAACGAAAGGGACAAGTATAGACCGGGCTTTTGGGACTAAGCGGAAAGGACAAGGACAAGACGTATGGATGGACCATTTAGAGACAAAGCTAAAAGGAGAAGGTCAAGGTCCAAGGACTACTATAGATAAAACGAAAAAGACAAGAACGAGTATGGACCAGGTTTTAGGAACAGTTGAAAAGGACAAGGACAAACACCACTATGAATTTGGCTCTAGAGACAAAATGAAAAGTACAAGGACGAGTATGAATGAACCAGACGTTAGGGACAAAACGAAAAGGACAAGAACGAGTGTGAACCAGGCAAAAGGAACAATTAAACAGGACAATAACAAGGACGAGTATGGACCAGGTTTTAGGAACAATTGAAAAGGCCAAAAACAAGGACGAGTATGGACCGAACTTAAAGCACCAACCGGACCTTAAATCTGTGCCCATTTCAGAGCCCACGTCCAGTTCAATGGCAAGCAGCACGCAGGACTCGTCCTTGGTCAGCAGCGTCAGTGCCTCGCCCGTCCCCGCCCCCCACATTCCCCACGCCCCGCCCCCGCCCCCCACACTGCCCCCCTTTCCCAGCGAACCATTGCCCCCTTTCAGGGCACACAACGGAGGGGGGAAGCTGAAACGAGGTGGGCTCAGAATGGGGCTGATTCATAAGGCCGATTCCCAAAATGGATTAAGCGGATTAAATTAAAATTTGTTTGTCTAAAAACTACTCTCAACTTTGAGGTAGGCTTTTTGTACAAGCGGGAGCTGTTACAAACAATTGCTGGGTCAAATTGATGAGTTATGGACAAAACAAAGTTTAATCCGTTTAATCCATTTTAGGAATTGGCCCTTAGTTCACACTAGCTAGTCTGATAGAAAATGCTGAAGCCTGAGACAAACAGAATGGGGATTGGATTGGACTAGCTATGATTTCGTGAATAGCACAGCGAGATAGAATAGGCTGACACGTTTTGTGAATTTGGTTTAATAACAAAATATGAACAGGGTTTTTTTATACCCCCGAAGACTGAACTTTGATATCCCTACAGATGTCTACAGATTAAGCCAACTTCCAACCCTTACTTATGGTTTTATTTCCTTGCTGCCTTACGCAACAAATTTTTTACATGAAAAATCTTATAAAAAATAATTTCTATTTCAGAGAAAAGCCAGCCTGAGCTCTTGCATGAAGAACTGCAGCGAACCATCGGAGCCAATCAGCGTGAGGGGACGGACAAAGGGGGCGGAGCTAATATCCGACCAATCACAGAGCTCTCCAGTGCTGAGGACGTCACTGATTGGCTGGTTCACAAAGGATTCAGTCAGAGGTAGCTCAGTCCGATTTGACCATTGGTTGACATTGTAACTCGGTTCTTGCCTTTTTTTATCCTTTGGTCCTTTGTCAGATTTCTCCTTTTCTGTCCCTGGCGGTTTGTCCCTAAGTAATTTCAAAAAAATTGCCAAATGACTCACTCTAAGTCCTGTCAGTTTCCGTGATTTTGAAAATATCGCCACTATCTGATATGAATTTATAGGTGATGATTATTTTTTTCCGTAAGTTTGCCTACTGAACGGACAAAAATGACTGTAAGTATGAATCGACTTATCTGCTGAACGGACATACGGTTGTCACTTGTCAGTATGAATGAATCGAGCATTCTGAACAAGTATGAACTAGGATTTACAGACTTGTTATGTCCTTTTCAGAACTCAGCAAATGTTGCAAGGTCAGACGGGGTCAACTCTGTTCACGTTGACGCGCCGCGAAATGCTGGAAAGTTGCGGTCGTGACGAGGGGCAGAGATTGTACAGTCTGCTGCTGGTACAGAAAAATTTGTCGGGGGTAGGTGATGTTACCGTGGGGTCAAAAGGTCACAGTTTTGGTGATGTGTAGTATATATTTTGATGCAGTTTTGTCTTTTAAGGCAGTAATCAGATCTGAGTGTGTCAACCGTTTTGATGCGATGTTTGGAAATAAACATAAATGCGGTTCTGATCGAATGCTTTTAAATATGGCTTAAATTGGCTTAAATTTTCATTAAATCGAATCAGTTGAAAAAATGTCTACATGCCTAAGCATAAGAACAAACCCTGTTTCATATATGGTTCAGAATAAAGCGTGTTTCATATGTGGTTCGGAACAAAGCCTGGTTCATAAATGGTTCAGAACAAAACCTGTTTCATCTATGGTTCAGAACAAACCATGTTTCATATAGGTATATATGGTTCAGAACAAAACCTGTTTCATATAAGGTTCACAATGAAACCTGTTTCATAAATGTTTCAGTACAATACCCATTTCATGAATGCTTCAGATCAAAGCCTGTTTCATAAATGTTTCAGATCAAAACCTGTTTCATGAATGTTTCAGTACAAAACCAAGTCCGCTGCCGAGCTGCAGGCCATTCTGAAACTGCAAAAGCAGCGAGCAGATCAAGCCGCGGCCTCGAATGATCATTCGGTATTGCTCCGACTCGCCTCGCCGCAGCCAGCCAATCAGCTGCGAGTTCTCTTCGATCAGACTCCGCCTACCAGCTCCCTCAGCTCCGCCCACAATGACATTGACAGCCAATCAGTGAACGAGTCAGGTCTCGGCGTGACTGTGTGGAAAGGATGATTGGTTATTTATTTTTTAGGAATTTGTCATTTTTTATTCTTTTTTAATTAATGATAACTTGTGTTTATTGACTTAAAAACTGTTGATCAAAAAAGATAAAGTCATTGAGATTAGACTATAATACTTTAGTGCTTTACTGAAACTATAACTCATATTTACAGTTTTAGTTTAGCTTAAATATAGGCAATATAGACTATAGTCTATTGTTTGGTAGCATATTTAAATGTGTATATATGTTATATTTAAATTTTAAATTTTCAGTGTTGGTGTTACTTAATGCTGTTTTGTGTATTTATTCGTTGAAATATTTTGTTTATGCCTTGAGCTTTACTTCACTGCAATATGTCTAACTTGATTAATTTTTTATTTAACTTTTTGTTTGATTGTTAACTTATATATGTATTTGTGTCTGTATTGTTCACAGCTTGAACTTAATAAGCATTTTTTGTATTAGCTTGAGCTTAAAAGTTTTTTTATTTTTAAATTGTATTTCGTTATAGTGTTAAACTTATTCTGATTGTAATTGTAGCAATCTGTTCGCCACTATAAATAGAGCAATCACGTATGTAGATTGTAAATAAAATTAATCTGTTGTGTAACGCCTACAAATTTACGTTTTGTTATCAATACTTTTCCTTTTTTGACGTTTGCGTTTGTCGTTTTGATTCATTGCAAACAACAATTTTTGATACGAGAATTACAATAATAATTAGTCACTAATCATTGCTAACATTTTAAAGTCTAATTTTAGTAAGAGTTTATGTTTATTTTTTAGATTACCTTTTAATTTTTAATTTATCTGCAAGCATAAGGTAAGGCTGCCTTGATTAAACCATTCTTCAATTGATTTGATTGATTCTTCAATGTGTGAGGTCAAAAAGCAATCGATTTAGTTTGATTTTTTATGAAAAGTCCGAGTTTATCTAAAATCGGATTTAGGGGAACAGATTAGCAAAATAATTAACGAAAAATTTCGATCTAATCTTGTAACGATGAACTGCTCCAAATCGGATTCGCTGGATTAATTTATTTACGGTGGTAGTAATGATTTAGACCATTGCTTACATTAGATTTCCGTGTGCGCTCTTCTTTAAAACGACCATTTAAGGTTCAATCCGACTTGAGTTAAGGTGGTAGTGTCGCCAAAGCAGTTTTGCTCATAGGCTGCAAAATGAGAACTTTTTGCTTTGAAATTGTACGTTCACTGAGAAACTAGCAAAATGCCATATGGTGTCAAATAAATACTGCCAGACACTAGACTACCAATATCTACCAATATTTTTAACCAATCACCATTTGTGAGCCAGACATCACACAATAGAGACATAAAAGTTCAAAAAATCAAGCCAGAGATCAGATTGGCCAGCTTGTGAAGTATATATAATGTTTTGACGCACAATTTTTTGCCACAAATAAGAAAAATGAAAAATGAAGGTTCGTTTTTCTTTTGATTTCAAAATAAGTGTCTAAATTTTTCAGAATTTATCATTATTGCTGTGAGTACTTTACAGGTTACGCACAGTTTCACAGTTCAAACAGCCATTACTCCACAACCACTAAAGCAATTTGCACTAAATTTTGTGTGCATAAACTAGAGTATATGTGCTTTTACTTTCTGTAAAGAATCTAAACAAAAAGTTTTTTAATTGTGACGAAATTATCGAATGTGAATAGGTTTTCAAAACGTCATTTTTCCGACTTTGCGACTTCACTGCTAACTGTATGCTGCATCAATTTTTCTGAAACTTGGCAGAAATATTTGCCTTGAAATATATTTTTAGAATATATAAAGAACAATGACCTATCTTTTACTGAAAAAGTTTTGTAGTCGCGCAAAATCGACTGCTTTCGCGACACTACCCCCTTAATCCGATTTTGTGCATTCCACCGTAAATCTAATATATATGTATGTATAAATGCATATCTGCCTTGTGGTACATATCTATTTTCACTTTTTTATTACTAATTTCATTTAATTTGTTGCCTTTTGGCAGTTTTTACTGATCATATATATACCTTGAATAAATTTCGTTCAATCTCTCCGCAGTGTTTTGTTGCAATATTTTTTGTAAACAATCTGCAAGCTAGTGCCATTTCGCAGAATAGTAAACTGATCAGAAATTGCTGAACCCTGAGACAAAACAGGTGGCATGATCTTTGTGACTATACTCGCTGTAGTCTTTTTGCTTGCAGTTCGTTCCTTTTTGTAATGAATCGCGTTTTTTTGTCTCAGGGTCCAGCAATTAGTTAGAAATCTACCGACTTGTTTGATGAAGCCTTGTTATTTTTAGACCAGAAGACTCTTGAGAAAAAAGTGGATATTTATATATATATATATATATATATATATATATATATATATATATATATATATATATATATATATATATATATATACACATACATACATACATATATATTAATGTAATAATGTAACCAGGTTACATTTGAACGAAGCTACTTGAAAATTACTAAATAACTTACAAATGGAAAAGCTCGAACTGTGTTTTGATTACTTTTGTGGTAAGTTTCCCATGTATCACGGTTTTTCACCTCAGAGAAACGGCGATTCGGCTATAGCCAATTATTATACACTGATTAGTCTAAAATCGCCGGCAATAGCTGTAGCGAATTTCAGCACATATTTCCAATTAGACTGTTTCGCCGCAGCTATAGCTCGCCGTGGCTATTCCGGCGATTTTCAAATGGCCAAGTTTTGACTGAAGAAACCCGGCCATAGCTGGGCTACGGCTATTATTGAAATCAACAGAGACCCCTAAGAAGTGGCGATTTGGCTATAGCCGCCAATAGCCTTTCAAATACACTGTTTAGTCTGAAATAGCTGGCAATAGCTGTGGCGATTTTCTGAACACATATCCGATTAGACTGTTTCGCCGCAGCTATAGCTGGCCGTGGCTATTCTGGCGATCTTCATATAGCCAAGTTTTGAATTTGAATTTTGATTTTCATATAGCCAAGTTTTTAATTTGAATTTTGATTTTCAGACAGCCAGTCCTTGGAAGGCTGTAGGACAACGCCTCAGGAATCGGCTATTAGCGCTATAGCCGTATTTTGACTAGAAATCGCCGGATTCTCCGGCTATAGCCCGGCTATAGCTAGCTCTTAAAAGTCAGTTCTGAAATTACCGATTCCCAAGACTAAGAAAATAATAAATGCAAAATGAAGACGACTTAGTGGAATCGAACCACTAACCTTACGTTTACCAAGCGAACGCTTTGCCACTAAGGCACCGAGTCGTCTGGATTATTGACACTAACTGAAGCTTTAGAACGAACGACAAAAACTTACGTCAATAGAGCATAGTAATAATAAAGGTATATACATACAAATGTATTGAAAACAGAAGAGGGGAACACATCCCGAGGCCAAAAATAAGTGTTCACACGTATGTACATAGTGACTAGGTATTACTTACTTTATCTGTTACTCTGTTAGCAAAACAGTCAACAGTGTAATCCTCTTTTATTGATAATAAATTGAACGACAGGTTCGGAGGTTGCTTCAAGGTGGCCTGTAGCGCAACAGGAAGGCAGTTGGACTTCTAGCCTTTAGGTTGGCCGTTCGATTCTGGCAGGCCACACCACTTTTTATAATCCGTAAGGCGAATCCGGCGATTCCTAGTCAAAACACGGCTATAGCGCCAATAGCCGATTCTTGAGGCGTTGTCTTCCTGACCTTCAAGAACTGGCTATGGCCGAGCTATAGCCGGAGAATCCGGCCATTCCTAGTCAAAATACGGCTATAGCGCTAATAGCCGGTTTCTTAGGCGTTGTAGTACAGCCTTTCAAGAACTGGCTATAGCGGAGCTATAGCCGGAGAATCCGGCAATTCCTAGTCAAAACACGGCTATAGCGCTAATAGCCGATTCTTGAGGCGTTGTCTTCCTGACCTTCAAGAACTGGCTATAGCGGAGCTATAGCCGGAGAATCCGGCGATTCCTAGTCAAAATACGGCTATAGCGCTAATAGCCGGTTTCTTAGGCGTTGTAGTACAGCCTTTCAAGAACTGGCTATAGCCGGAGAATCCGGCGATTCCTAGTCAAAACACGGCTATAGCGCTAATAGCCGATTCTTGAGGCGTTGTCTTCCTGACCTTCAAGAACTGGCTATAGCGGAGCTATAGCCGGAGAATCCGGCGATTCCTAGTCAAAATACGGCTATAGCGCTAATAGCCGGTTTCTTAGGCGTTGTAGTACAGCCTTTCAAGAACTGGCTATAGCGGAGCTATAGCCGGAGAATCCGGCAATTCCTAGTCAAAACACGGCTATAGCGCTAATAGCCGATTCTTGAGGCGTTGTCTTCCTGACCTTCAAGAACTGGCTATAGCGGAGCTATAGCCGGAGAATCCGGCGATTCCTAGTCAAAATACGGCTATAGCGCTAATAGCCGGTTTCTTAGGCGTTGTAGTACAGCCTTTCAAGAACTGGCTATAGCCGGAGAATCCGGCGATTCCTAGTCAAAACACGGCTATAGCGCTAATAGCCGATGCGCTTTGTATCCCTTCTATACTTCTACATATATATCCTTACTTACGTAACTTTTTGATTAAAGCAAAAACACTGTATTAGCTAGAATACAAGGGCGGAAGGGGGGGGGGTGGTTCGCTTGACAATTTTACTGTCTGTGGGCAAGCCCTAGATAGGCGATGGGTCTGTAGGCCGGGAAGGAGGTAGGGTGGTTCTTATCGCAGTTTTACTGTTTCAGGGGTAGGCGTAGATTGCCATTTTGCTCAGTGATGCTAGGAAGTATTGTGCAAAAAATAGTCTACAAGGACAGCGTGTGGTTAAATGCAGCTGGCCGCTATATGTGCCTGAGTGGGGTATAAAAAATCGTGATACATGGGAATGTGACCACTATTGTATATGGTCCGAGCTGGGATAGCTCGTTAGTAAAGAGTCTAATTTGAACCTTTTGTGCTACCATTATCACATGGAGGTCCCACCGAGATTTGAACTAGGATCGCTGGATTCAGAGTCCAGAGTGCTAACCATTACACTCGATACCGAGTAAACCGATACCTGCAAAGACAGCACAGAACCGGCGATTGCTAGCGAACCACATCCAAAAGCTTGACTTTGTAACTAATGCTCCACGAGGTCAGTACTTTTTAGAACCATCTGAATTAGATTTAGACAACTGCGGATTTTACCTGGATTTGTAACCGTTACCACCACTGAGCCCGCGTTTTGCTACGTACATAGCTAACACTGGCACCAAATGCCTGAAGCTTGTTAAAAATTCATCTATAGGAAAACTGACACTAATAGACGATGCTCTAATCAAAAAGTTAAGTCAAAGCAAAACCAAAGAAACTACAACATCAGAAAAAACCAAACCTATAATTGTAGAACAGGACCCGATGAAAAGAAAGGAAAAACTGCTATAATTAATCAAAATCGACAGCAATTTGCTCTCACGTGATCAAAAAAACTGAGTTATTAAAAACAATACAACAACATCCTTTTGCATTCGCCATTGACGACAGAGAATTAGGATGTACAGATTTAATACAGTTTGATGAAAACTACGCCAGTGTAAACACCACCAAGCCAATATACCAGCAAACTCGCCGAAAACCTCACTTTCAAAGACAAATAGAAAGAGATGAATTGCAAAAGATGCTAGACATGCAAGTTATCGAATCAACATGCTCTCCCTGGAACAGTCCCGCAGTATTGGTCAAGAAAAAAGACGGGACTTGTAGGTTTTGCATCGACTATCGCAACTTAAATGCCCATACCATAGATGCCAAAGTACCCCTACCTAGAATTGATTACCTACTAGACAAGCTTCAAGGCAAAACCTACAAGACGACACTAGATATGAAATCGGCATATTGGCAAGTAGTAGTACCACCAGAAACGCAGAAAAAACTGGCTTTCTCGACACCTGACGGCCAATTCCAACCAAAAGAATGCCGTTCGGACCAAAAGGGGCCCCGGCATGCTTTGTAGGTAGAATTGGGACGACGTTTAATTTGGCGCGAAGACCCAGGCGAGGCAAGTATCTACTTAGACGACGTTCAGCTGATGAATTCATCGTTCGAAGACCACCTAAAAACCTAGATGATTTTCTAATGCAATGCGAACAGAATGGAATACTGCTATAGCCATCCAAATGCTGCTTTTGCCCGGAAGAAATAGAATATTTGGGCCACATCGTCACAGTAACATCAATCAAGCCGAATCCCAAAAGAGTACAGTGTTTGGCCGACTATGCGTCGCCGAAAAATGTGAAACAACAGACGATTTCTCGGCATGGCCTCGTATTTCCGAAAGTTTATCAAAAATTTCGCTACTACTGCGCAACCACTCTACAGCCTACTAGCTAAAAGTGCCTACTAGCTAATATCTGGAGTGACATCCACGAAAAAGCAGCAGCAGAAAAAGCAATGAAAGAGGTGCTACTAAAGGATCCAATATTGTGCCTGCCAAATTTCAATCAGCCATTCCAGCTATGGACAGATGCTTCTGTCAAAGGCATAGGTGCCGTCTTGTTGCAAGATGATGCATCCGGTGTGCCAAGACTAATAGCCTGTGCATCGAGAGCACTGTCAAGTACTGAGAAGAACTACTCTCCTACGCAATTGGAAGCACTCGGTTTGGTATGGGCCAGTCAACACTTCAGACCATTACTTGTGGGGTCCAAAAAAGAATGTTATTTATACTGACCCTTCCGCCTTATCTGCTCTGAAACTGAACCAAGATGGAAACTGCAAAACCAAACAGCTATCTCCGACACTATGTAGATGGGCTCTGACAATGCAAGACATCCAGCCGCTTGAAATCAAATACAAACCGGGACGACACAACGTGATAGCTGACGCACTTAGTACTTAGTCGCACTGAAATAGACCCTGAAGAATTCGACCCAATGGAACGAGCCACTTTACTGCAAACTGTAGCTGAAACTGACAGCGGAAACAGTGAAACAGCGGAAAGAACAGATTAAAGATCCACTATTCGCAGCAATAATCAACTTTTTAGAAAACCAACAGTTGCCGGATGATCAAAACTTGGCTAAAAAAGTCGCTGCAAGCTCTGAGTTTTTAACCGTCGATCCGGAGACAAGCGTCCTTTTCCGATTCCAAAACAGTTCTAGGTCCAAATACCGAATCTGTGTACCTGATCACGAGGTGGAAGAATTCCTGCAAGAAGTACATAGTGGAAAATTTGGAGGACACTTTGGACCAAAGAAAATGCTAGAAAAAATAGCTAACTCTCACTGGTGGCCTAAAATGACTTCAGATGTCACCAAATTTTGCACAAAATGCCTAGATTGTGCAGCATCAAAACTGCCACCGCATTACTTCAAGCAGCCACTAAGTTCGATCCCACCGCCGTCTAAACCTTGGGAACTTGTCGGGTTCGATGTATTTACACTCCCAAAGACACCAAGAGGCAATAAAATGCTGGAAACATTCGTCGACTACCTAACAGATTATCCAGTGGTAGCAATAATACAGTCAGGGTCTTCTGAAGAACTTGCTGAAGCACTCGCTGAAAAAGTCGTCTGTGAATTTGGTCCTGTATATGCTGCATGCTTCGAATCCACAAAATTTCTTGACGCCTGCAAGACTTTAAGGATAGAAAAGTTGACGATGGCTGCATATCATCCACAATCCAATGGTAAAGCGGAGAGAATGAACAGAAAAGTCAAAGAAGTTCTTCTTTCTTGTGGCAGAAACTGGGACACTGAGTTGCCTTATAAAATAATGGCCCTACGAGCGTCAGTTTTGTCTACGACTGGTGAAAGTCCGTTTCACCTCCTTTACGGCAAAGACCTACGTATACCCTACATGACGGTTGCATATGCCGAGCCCAAAGGAACGGAAGAGCATGATCTTGAAAATTTGCTTCTCAGCGCATTGCAAACAGCTAAAGATAAGCTAGTGAACATCAAGAAACGATAGAAAAAAGCATACGACAAGAATGCAAGACCAGCCAAACTACAAACCGGAGATAGAGTTATGTTATGTGCTGGTCAAATACTCAACCAAAAAATGGGAAAGCTGTCTTCAGCGGTCCATACAAAATCCTCTCCCTTGAACGCGCCACAAATCCGAAAAATGCGCTAATTCAACTTGCCGCTTTACCACGAGGGACGAAGTATCTCGTTTCGATAGACCAATTAAAGAAAGCAGATCCAAATCTTTTAAACAGCCCTTATATAACTCTTGAGTGGAAAAAGGGGAGAATACAACCAGGCGGAAACAGCACCGGAGCCGCCCTACACGTGACTAGGTTACACCTTCAAAAGACGGGGGATGTAATGTAACCAGGTTACATTTGAACTAAGCTACTTGAAAATTACTAAATAACTTACAAATGGATAAGCTCGAACTGTGTTTTGATTACTTTTGTATATGGTCCGAGCTGGGATAGCTCGTTAGTAAAGAGTCTAATTTGAACCTTTTGTGCTACCATTATCACATATATATACATTATATATATATATATATATATATATATATATATATATATATATATATATATATATATATATATATATATATATACATTATATATATATATATAGATTATTATTATTATTATGACTGTGATAATCGGTGGAGTTCCTTTTATTTGAAATTTAAGTCCCACTTTAAATGTTTGAGGTTTCTTTTATCTGAAAGAAATGCTTTTTTTACCCCCAAATCGAGCACTGAATGGCGCACAGATTACCTTTTCCTTGAAGTTATGAGAGCTATTTCTGCGTATAAATCTTGGTTCATAAAGTTGAAAATTCCTTTTGTCCAAGGGCAAACCGGTATTCCAATAAACAGCTTTTAGAAATTGATTTTTTGAATGTATAAGGCTCGATTCATCCGTAATAGCGGATTAGCGTAATAGCTGAGTAAATTATAAAATAGTCAGGCCACTAATAATGAATCAGATCAAATTGTGGTGTGCTTTTTTTTAGAATTTTACTGCATAAACGGACATACGGCTGTAAGTATGAATCGAGCCAAAAGCTAGCCCAGCGTGTTTTACATTATCAATATCTGTCTGTACTATTAGTGACTATTAATTGTAACTGTTTTTCCGTAGTCACTGACTGAGACGGACTATAAACAAGCCTAGGATTTTTACTGACCAAAATTCTTTATCTTTTCATGTGGGTTAACTTTAGTCATGCTAGGCTCCCAGTTAAGGTGGTAGTTACGTTTTCGAAGTTTTTGCAATAATTCAAAAAATACTTGATTGAACATAATCAAACTTAACACAGACATTGGAAATGTAGACAACATTATTTGAGCATAGTTTGAAATTGATTCTTATTTTTACGGCTATTTTATGGCTCAAAAACACGATTTTTGTGTATTTTTTTAAAACTTGGAAAATTGTATGTAACGTTTTGTGGCTCCTACGCAACTCAGAAACGCCATTCA
This sequence comes from Trissonchulus sp. WLG1_4, assembly GCA_030248245.1. NCBI lineage: Eukaryota > Metazoa > Nematoda > Enoplea > Enoplida > Ironidae > Trissonchulus > Trissonchulus sp. WLG1_4. Next base: position 60,315 of record JASANF010015844.1, read on the forward strand.
AAAAAGGTCTAACCCGTTTTATTTTAAGAATATTTTCAGCTAAAATACGACATATTTCAGTAAGTCGTTCTAGGCGATCGGTAACTTTGAAGTTTTTTAACACTAACTCTGAATTCTCAAGCCAATATCGCAAATTACAAATAACCATTTGACACCATAATTTACAAGTATATAGTCCTCTATGTATGTATTCTATTTGGAAAATTTAGTAGGTGTATGTTATGTATAGTAGCCCAAAGCCTTGGCAGTTTTAATAAACCCCTTTAAAAATTGCAAATTTTCTTCAAACTTATGAAATGACAATTTTTACGCTTTTGTCTGCCATTTTTTCAGCGTTTAAGGACAAACTGTGCTTAGTGTAATATTAAACGACCACAATAAAGCCCTAGTTAACTAAGTTTAATTTTTTTTTAAATCCGTCATTTCTGAGCACAATGAGTGATTTTAGTTGAAGTAACGAATAGCCTCACGGGTTCATGGGAGCGCAATGAAAGCAAACTTGACAGTAGCCAAATAAATTTCCCCGATAACTTTTTCGAATTGAGTGAAAAGGTTGAATATTTTTTTAGTTAGAATCCACCGAAGTCATGAAATCTGGCTTTTCTTGAATTTTTAGTAAAATTTGGGGTAAACTTTTGGTCACAGAAAAAATATGCTGAATCACTACGCTTAGTTCAGCATACTACCACTTGCATAACACATAAATGTGACATCTGTATAAGTTACTTGACCGTATGCGGACATTTTTGACCACAGCGAAGAAATAACGAAATACATGGAAAAATGCCTAAAAGTGAGCTGATAAGCTTCAACAAAAAAGTTGGTGTGCACGCTATGAGTGTTATCGACTTTTGAAAAACTGCAATTTTGTAAAAAATATGTTGTTTTATAATATGCAAAAGACCGCTTGTAAATTGATTTAGTAATTGCTACAAAATATAACAATGAAAAAAGCTGCGAAAACGTAACTTCCACCTTAAGCAGTAAGAAATAAGAACTAAAAGGGCTTATTTCAAAACAAAAATAGCTATTTAGTGTAATGGCTGAGTTTACCGTCCAGTTTGCGTCGGAATATATTAGTTTAGTTCCTTTTTGTCACCCAAGAGAAGTCAGTATTAAAGCTGATAATTTTTCTTATATTTTCGAAAAAAACCTACTTAAATCAAAAATTTTGATCACTCATGACAAATTTTTTAATGCCCAAAATGTTGACATTTTTTGTTTGGTTCGAATTTATGTCTAGTTCGCTTCCAAGTTTTTTCAGTCAGCCATTTTTTAGCCTCAGCTTTAACAAGCCACATGTGAATTTTTGCAAATTGCAATTTCATTATTTCGAAAACTTTCAAAACGGCAGTGGTCTAATTCAGTGTTCAGTGATTTTTTACAATGGCAGAGCCGTTTTTTTGATAAATTTTGTCACCTAATTGAGCTAATTTCACCTGGTCTTGATTTTTACACAAAAGTTTCAAAAACTTGTCCCAAAGTTTGTAAAAAAAGTACGCCTACGTGAAACCCTTCAGTTTAATTGCTTTTAAGTTTTAACCGTCCTTTGTTTTGACTCAGCGAAAATTCCGTGTCCTTTTTTCGCGCCCCCGACTTTTTCACTAGCTTAGCTTGTAGCTGAATCGATTTTTGTAGCCGTTGATGTTTCAGCTTTGTAGTTAGTTCTTGTGCAAATACCGTGTTTCAGCATTCCGTACCTGGGTGTGCTTTATGTCTCTCAAGAGAATTTACTACAGATAAACGCTTATATACTTACTTATTGCGCTTAATGCCATGTAATTTACATTTTTATTTATTTCTCTATATGTGTACAAATTCCTTGTGTTGTTTTTTAATGTAGCATTGACTTGTTTTTCTTTGTCTCGTC
>JASANF010015845.1:0-74776 GCA_030248245.1 Trissonchulus sp. WLG1_4
TCACCGCAGACTATCACTTTGCTCGCCGTGTAATGTTTTAATTCCCGTTTCAAGAACTGTTATCACCACCGTCAGTCCAGCTGTTTAATTCTCCCAGTGCTCAACTCTGCGAACTTTTAGTTCCCTCCTGGCCCATTCCCTTTTCTCTCCATTTTTTTTATTATTATATTTCATGATTGCCATTTGGTATTGATATTTAATCGGTATAGTGTGATTGTTATAATTGCTGTGACTGCCTTCTATTTTTCTCTCGTTTTTTTTTACAATTTCTGTCACTTGTATATGTCAGATGTTTCAAATCCCAGAACGGCCCATACAGCCGTACGTATGGACTGGCAGTCATTATTTGAGAAAATTCAGTCCGCCATATTGAAATTTTGAAACGCCCAAGTACGCATGCGCAGGCTGCGCACGTGCAGCCAATGGCTACGGGGCAGCCCAGGTCGCCCGTGTCTGAATGGCTGACCGCCGTCAGCCCTTCAGTCACGTGACGGCGGGGCCCAATTAGGTCTGAGTTGGTTGCGTGTGCGTTGCCAAGAGCAACGGCGCATTAGAAAAACGACTTCTCGGAATTTCTTTCGTATAGTAAGGGGCGGTACAAAAAGGGGTGGTATCCGTCTGCGCAGACGGACTCCACGCAACCTTTTGTACCACCTCTTTGACATAATAACGAAGCATGCGATATAATGCAAATGGAACTATGAGTATGCATTCTGAAAACGCACGAAACAGGCCATAACGCCCGATTCTCGCATATATCCATAATTCGTTTGCCTTGGGCATTGAATCCTGATAATAGCCAAATGAAACTGTCATGTAATATGATGATTGGCGCGAATTTATTTTCCGTTTGATACTATGCAAATTATATCGAAAGCTAATTCATTAATTTAATTATAATATCCATATAACCGGATGTGTTTTCTTCCTTTTTTGTTTAGTTTTGCTTTTGTTTCTGATTCGTAACTAGTATCTTGATGTAATATTTCTGTTTTTCTTTCCTTTCTTTTCCTTTGAAAAGGTTCTCTTTCTGATTTCATTTAGAATAAGTGACCATATCTAGTATATAAAAAGTTTTATGGCAAAATTTTCGGTATAATTTAGAAAAGTGACGATATAAATATAGTTTGGCGGATTATGATTATTGTGTTCGCTTTGTACTAGTAATTTGTTGTATTATGTTGTATACTATATACGTCCACATATAATTTCAAAAATCGGTGCTCAAAATCATTTTTCTTTCCTTCTTTATCTTGGTGACTTTTAATATATTCTGATTTCGGACGTAAGGAAAAACGGAATGGCGCGGGTGAGCCGATCCGCCTGCGCAGGCGGAACGTCCACGTAAAGCGCCACCGTCCCGTTTTTCCCTATGAGTAAATTTCGTATCATAGTAATTTCTACGGTCAAATTTTGAATAATCATCTGATTTTGGAATAATCATAAAGGGTTGAATGAGTGCGTAACATTGAGAAAAACACGAAAAGTATCTGATTTCTTGTGTTGTTTCGTATCTCTGTAACTTGTATAACTTGTTTTATTGTATATATTATGCATATAATCTTATACCCGGTTTTATATCGCAAAATTATTGCTCAAATTATGTTTTAACGCATAATTGCACTGCCTCTTTTCTGAATACGGGTGCAGAAGTGGTAACAGAAACAGGGAAGCGAGCCCAAGGGCATTTTTCTTAGCCCACCTTTTTGGCCGCCCTGTGTGCTATCACTCCTGCCTAGTGCCTATGCGTATTACCACTGCCATAATACCGTACGGGTATAGGGACTGCAATAGAGACGAGTATGCGATCCGAGGGTATTTTTCTAACCCAATTTTTGGAAGCCTCGTATGTTGCAGCCTCTAAAATTATACATTCCACAGTGCTTTAAATCTCAAATAGTGCTTTAATTCAAATTATGCTATAATGTTTTATATTTTAAAAGTAGATACAAATTCAAAATTACATCAAATTCTAGAATTACATACGGATAATAGACGGAGATCATGAATTCACGGAACGAGAACTACTAGACTTAACTTAATCTAACCCAAAATTTGTATCTTACTTACAATAATCATATAGTCTTTTATTTTTACTAGTCTTTGTAATAACTTGTGATGTGTAGTTTTATCCTAATGCGTGAGTTTAGACGTTGAATTGTGGTATGAATGTAGTTTTAACAGATGTATGTATGTGTTTTGATGCATGTATGTTATAGATGAATGTATGTAATGTCATGTGCGGTATCGTAACCTCAAAAATACGACAAAGATATTTTGCCACTACGAAAATTACACCTTATCATCTTATCCCATAAGAGTAAGGAGGAGTATATATATTACAGAAAGATAATACCATCTTTATATACCTATATTTAGCCCGGATAAACCATGTACGATTTTCGGGACTGGGACTTGTACGAGTCATTTATATGGCACTTTACACCAGGACCCACTTGGGACTATGACGGGCTATGAACAAGCGGTATTACCGCTACCCCCTCCTATAATATCTGATACTAACTCCTCCTGGCTCCTAGAACTGATACTATAGAGTGGCATTGTTTCAACCTACTTTACGATACCTGTACTATGTAGCTGTCCTTACCAATATATGTAACAATGGCGTATATATATATGAAATATATTTCCCAATTTTTCACTTCCCTCAAAATTAACTCCCTCGGGACTAAAATCTTGAAACAAATTTGGGGTCCAAATTTCGGGAGAGGGAGGGATGTCAAGAATGACAAAGTACACATAACTCAAGTTGCATCACCAAGTGCAACACACTCAATCTAATCTTAGTGTACTCTTCCGTGTGAGTCCCTCGGGTTCTGTAGCTAATATTCCTCGATACGATCAGACCAGTTAGTCTGTATCTTTCTGTCGGGCGGGTAGGTTGTGTTCCTCGTGTTGTCCATATTGTCCCTACTGTATTTCTGCATCAATGCCCTGTCCCCGTGTATTTCTATATCAGTAAACTCCCTTTATTATTCCGTTGCGCTTTGTCTCCATTCTGCCCTAATCCGTAGTCAGGTAGGCGACTGATCAGCTCTTTGCTCGGACCTGTTTAAGCTCACCGCTGAACTTCACACCACATTAAAGTTCAGTTCTTTAGCTTTCATTTGATACTAAAAACATGTGCTTTTGATTGGATTGAACAAAGTTATGCAGCAAAAAGAAATAGCTGTTTTCATTACTTGTCAAAAATTAGTGCTTGATGAGCATGTCATGTGCATGCGTTCAAACATTCTACACGCTGATATGCGTGTATAAATTTTTGTGGGCGCACACATATTCTGTGAATACTGATTTATTTTTTGCATAACTTTGCTCAAACCAATCAAAAGCACATGTTTTTAGTATCAAATGAAAGCTAAAGAACTGAACTTTAATGTGGTACTAATTATTTTAACTAATCTTGAACTGAAATTGCTGAAAAATGACTGTAAGTGTAAACCTGACAAATATTGACAAATTTAGTATCAAATTTTGAAGTTTTATTACTTTCACAGAATGCGCGAGGTCACACCGCGTCTATTGATGCAAAATTTGTCAGATTTGGTTGAGTATTTGCTGAGTTACAGCGAATAAAACGGGCCAAAAATGACGTTTTCAATGGAAAAATCAAAAATAAAAAATCGAAAATTTTTGACAGGTGCATGCTATAGTGATTTTGTATATATCGTTAGACGCAGGATGAAATGGGCTATCGAATGATATATAATACATTAGGTGTCCTGTCAATAGGCGGAAAAAATCGATTTTAATTGAATTAAAAATTTTGACTCAAAATTTTTTCAAATATTTCAAATTCATCAAAATCTCCATCAAAAATGCTTTCGAATGATATATACATTATGGGGGTTACCTCAAACGACTAAGCTGCTATGTAGTGTTGTTCCGTCAGAGAATTTTAGTTTAGTTTTAGTTATAGTTTTGGTATAAACTATAGTTTTAGTTTAGTTTTAGTTACGGTTTTGGTATAACCTTAATTTTAGTTAGGTTTTAGTTATAGTTTTGGTAGAAGGCTAAATTTTAGTTTAGTTTTAGTTATAGTTATGCGCAAGAGAAAAAATTAGTTTTAGTTATAGTTATGGTATAGTTTTAGTTATGGTACAACTGAGTTTTAGTTATGGTATAGTTTCCGTGAATTTTAAGTTTTAGTTATGGTATAATCATATTGATTTTATCGTCATTAACTCTACAATACCCAGTTGATCACGTGAGATACTTCACGATGAACTACCATATCTGGGGCTTAGGGTCGTTTGGATACAATGAAATAGAATTGTAGATTATCTTAATTTTTACGCCGAATTTGGTCAACTGGAGACGTATAAAAACCTTTTTTCCGACAGAAAACTTAAAAAAAGATGGGAACGTTACATCAGACACAGGGGCGGGGCGTGCGGGGGGGAGGGGTGGTGGGGGCCCGAAATTTTTTCTGACTGAAATTTTACACAAGGGTCCCCCCTTTGGTGTTTATGGTCCGGCCGGAAAATTTTTCCGATGCGTCCCCAATTGACCAGACGACCGTCCGGCCGTCCCAACACTCATAAAACGCTTTAAAAACGCAAGATCACTAAACCACGTGGTCGCAGGGGTCTGGGGGCGGTAGCTCCCAGGAAAAAATTGGGAATTTTTCCAATTATTAGACCGAATTTGGACAACTGGAGACGTATCAGACATTTTTTCCGACAAAATTGGATGGTAACGTCACATCAGACAGTGTATTACAGAAGTAAATGTAGCATATTATACTCATTATACTAGCATATTATATTATACATTAATTTCGAAAATTTGACCCCGTTGGCCCCCTGGGGTATGGTACCCTAGGGAGGGGGGCTTGGCGGGGTTCACGAGAGTTCTACGCAAAAATGGACCTCGGGTTCGTGTTCAGGGGCTCAAATTACCCCCAGAAAGATGAAAATTTAAATTTCGAAAATTTGACCCCTTCGGACCACCTAGAGGGAGCGTACACTGAGTGGGTCATAGGAGGGTTCATGGGGGTCCTAGGTTAAAATGGAGCTCAGATTCGTGTTCAGGGGCCCAAATTACCCCGAGGCACAAGTTTTTGTCCAAATCCCTGACAAAAAAGTTTTCAAGTTCACAAGGGTTCACAACTCTTCTTGTTTTTCAAAAACCTCATTTTTGAGGGTCACGTGATTCGGCCCCCCGTAAGGTCACGGGGTCACCAAGGTGGGGGCTAAGGGTTGCTTTTGCTTCGCAACTGGTCGGCAACCCAATAACAGTTACACCAGTCATTTGTTTTCAGAACTCGCTTGAGCCTGTTTCACACGAGTGCCCTTTTCATGGCGCATTGCATGGCGCATTCCATGGCGCATTTCATGACGCATTACATGGCGCATTCATGTAATGCGCCACGGCGCGTTGCATGGTGCGTTGCATCTGCATGCAACGTGCCATGGCGCAAAATGCGCCCTCGTGTGAAACAGGCTTTAAGTCATACACTTGTTTTACTTGTATTGGATAGGTAGGTAGTGTTAGTAAATTAGAAGTAGGTACAAATTTTGAAATACAATAAAAATTAAAAATTAACCAAAATACAAGTTAATAAAACTTACCTACCGTTAATGCAACAGGAAATGATTCGACTGGAAAGTGGTCCTCAGCATTTAACTGGGTACGAGCAATAGACAAGAACGTGTGCGTACACTATATCTACGATACAATATAGTATAAGACTGTACCAAACGGCTAATATATATTTGTACGTATTTTCCCATCGTTTACCAAAACTTGGAAGTTTTGGTAAGCGTTGTACCAAAACTACTAGTTTTGGTAGAGCGCTTACCAAAACTAGGAAGTTTTAGTAAGCGTTGTACCAAAACTACTAGTTTTGGTAGAGCGCTTACCAAAACTTGGAAGTTTTGGTAAGCGTTGTACCAAAACTAGAGTTTTGGTATAAGTTTGCTCAAAACTCCGCTGCCCTTAGTTTTGAGTAATAGTTATGGTACAAGCCTCCAAATTAGTTTAGTTTTAGTTATAGTTTTGGTAGGAGTTCAGTTTTAGTTAAGTTTTAGTTATGGTTTTGGTACAAGGTTGGATTTTAGTTTAGTTTTAGTTATGGTTTTGGTATAATTGCTAAAAATTAGTTTTTACAACTAGTTTTAGTTTTAGTTATGGTATACCAGAACAACACTACTGCTATGAAGCAATGAAATTCCGTACATACACTTTTTGGTCAGACTTTAGTGTTTGTGAGCGGCGCGAAAGCCGGCGGCCGGCGGCTGTGCGGCTGCGGGAGCGGCCGAATTTTTGGATAAAACCAGTCCAGAGTGTCATTTTGGCATAAACTTCTGCCAGATTGTTATGCCGGCCTAATTTTGTCAGTCGGTTGAATCTGGCTGGCCTGCTGATTTTAGCCGGCCGGCCCGCCGGTTGAATCGTCTTGAATCCGGCCGGCCGGCTGATTTTAGCCGGCGGCCGAAAATTCCGGCCGGTCACAAACACTAGTTTCACCACATTTCCAGTATTTCGTTGTGACAGGTAAAGTACGGTGACTGGTGAGGCGTTTGGTGCACTGTGGCTAGTGATGTTGTGAACTCGTTAAGTTGTGCAAAGGGCAACACAATCATTGTGCTGTTTTGTTTGCCAGCTGTTTACATTCCGCAGGCCTACTGTCCGCGCAGCGGACATGGCACTATTATCCCATTGTCGTGCAGAGTAGTGACGAACCAGACCTTGTGACCTGAAGGTTGCATTATGCAGCAGTCGTTGGCTGTTCTCTGTCTTGACCGACTGGTCCTGAGTCCTGACTCCTGACCTGGGGTTATATCTATGTCACCTGCCAGCAGTAGTAACTAGTAAGAAAGAAGGGAAGGTAGACCGCTCAGAGCTGACCTTTAACTTTGCCTAACAATAACTCAAGCGATCCCATCTGGTTCAAGGCCGGTACTGCCGAATGTTCCCCACTTGCCGTTTGAAGTCCCGCTTGCCCGAGTCGTAGGCGCTAGGAGTGGGAAACATGCCCGCACTTGGCTGAAGTATTATCAAGAGTACACAATAGGAAGAGTATGACACTCTTCCTATTATGCCTACGGGCGTGCGTCCAATGCGCAGCGCGAAATAGACCGTTTATGTACGGTTTTGAGGGGGGTACCCCCCTCAACTGAAGACCCCGTGCTCAACTGAGGGGGGGGGTACCCCCCCTCAACTCAGTACCCTGTCTTCAGTTGAGGGGGTACCCCCCCTCATTTCTAGACACTGAGAAAGTCTTTGCGCTACCCCCCCCCTCAGCTCAGTACACCGTCTTCAGTAAGTTGAGGAGTGGTACCCCCCATCAGTTCAGCACATCAACGAAAGTCTTTGTCAGTGTCTTTGAAGTCGGGGTACTGAGTTGAGGGGAGGGGGGATAGCCCCCCTCAGTTGAGCACGGGGTATCGAACTGAGTAGGGGGTACCAACCCCCCTCAGTTGAGTACGGGGTCTTCAGTTGAGGGGGGGTGTACCCCCCCTCAAAACCGTAGATAAACGGGCTATTTCGCGCTGCGCATTGGACGCACGCCCGTAGGCATAATAGTTAGTGTCATACTATTCCTATTATGTACTCTTGGTATTATCTATCTAGGATCTACAGTACTCCGTCTCGAAACAGTTCGTGATTTGTCATCCAACGCTCTAAGAAACTAGTTCCAGACTCCCATAATTGACAGTGGTAGATAACCTAACGCGACTGTCATAGGTAGCCTGCTCTGAACGCAAATCCCTCTTAGTATCGTCAATTTGAACCCACGACGCAACACACCAACACCTAAGAACCCTTTTATTTACTCGCAAAATTATTTACATGAACACAGAACAGTATAGCACAGAATATGACAGCAAAATGAATAGACCTCAATTATACAACGATCGGCTTGCATAATCAGCTAGGATTGTTCATGATAAAAATAAATGGGTCTTTTGAACAGTTATGCCCGATTTCCAATGCAGGTTTAAGGTTTATGGTTTAAGGTTTAACGTTTCATTCAAAGTGGCAGTTTAAGGTTTAACGATATTTGAATGTTATATATACATCGGCTGGAAGCAGAAGCTCCACCTACCAACAGCTCCCAGCTAATTGACAGAATACAGAAACTCCGCCTACAGCTCGTAACTGATTGACGGAATGTAGAAGCTCCGCCTACAGCTGATTGGCTGAATCCTTAAACCTTAAACCAAAAAGTTGAAATTTATCAACATCGTTATTAACCTCAAACCTACGCAGTGGGAATGTGCACTATGCTCAAATCATGTTCTACGTTAAACCTTAAACCTGCAGTGGGAAGCGGGCATTATAATAACAATAGCCGATGAATAATTATGCATAAAAGTGGCTTCAAAAATTACTTGCTCCGTGTTTTTGCTATTAAATTAACATAGCAAAAGCTTTCTCAGTTTTCGATCAACGAACGACAGTCAGTTTTACAAACTACCAAACCGAATTGTGCCCCGACAATATGCACATCATCACAATATCTTCTCTTTATATCATACCTGTCTTGAAATAACAGTGCAATAACTAACGACAATAACTAAGTGCACGCTGCTAGATTCACAGCGTGCCGTATAAGTTAGTTATAGCACTGCTGTAGGCGTGCATCTTAGTTATTGCACTGTTATTTCAAAACAGTTATAACATAAGTACATTATAATACTTTGTAGCATGCACTCAGGAATCATTTGCACTGGCACGTGAAGCCCGCGTGCATAAATTCGTGCGCTGCGCGCACTCGTTTATGCACTTGGAGCTTCACGTAACAGTGCGTATAAATTACTGAGTGCACTCTACATCGTGCTATAACCTACACTTCTCATAACAGTCACGTTCATTTCCATGGACATCCCGTCATCCAATGTTTATAATATCACCCTCGGTAGTGTTATACTGTTGAGGGTCCAGCGTTCCAGTTACGGCAGGAAGCAAATTTTTGTAAATTAGCAGTTATCACTTATCTGAATTCCACAACTTCTGTATACCTCTCTGGAACGTGCTGCAACGTCAGCGATTGAAACCTCAAAACAAAACATCTCAGTTAAAATCATAAAAAACTACAAAACGTTTTCAGCACTAAAAAGAGTTTTTACCTTTTAGTGCCTGTTGCCTGATTAAAGAAACTTGAAAGAATAGAGACAAACCGATCATTGCCAGAATTTTAGAATGAAAAAACTTGGAGGCTCACGAAAGCTGTTTAACACTAATGTCTGACCAAAAATTGCTGGACCCTGCCCTGAAACAAAGCCATACCGCATACGTGTGATTTCATTATGAAAAGATAAAATTTCAACCATCCAGAGTATACGAGTGGCAAGTAGTGCAAATCACGCCACCTATTTTGTCGCAGGGTTCAGCAATTTTTGGTCAGACTTTAGAAAAGCAGCTCCAGTGCAACAAGTGATCGCACGAAAACACACTGAACGAACTGAACACTTACGGCGTTCTCGTTTATTACAAAATAACTTCTTAGCATACATGTACACGGGTCTGGGAGAGCTTGTCCTGGATTTGTCAAAATTTTAAAGGGGGTTTGTAGTGGCGTACCCAGAAAGGCGTATATACCCCCAGCGGGGGGAATGACTTTTCGATTTTTTGTAATGGAATAAAACGAACTTTTTTAACACTTATAAAACGCCTTACAAACGCAAGATCACTAAACCACAAAGTTGCACGGGTCTGGGGCGGCAGCCGGCAGCCCTCAGAAAAAATGGTATTTTATTATTTTTAGACCCCATTCATTTTCTCAAACTGCCGCCACTAAAACTACTAACCACTCGGAATTCCGATGATAATAATATCCTTCAATTGTTGCCGTGCTCTTCTGAAAGCAAATATAGTAGAATCCAGCAAATGATGCCCCATTGATGTCCTTAATCTTGTGATTCGGCACAAGAAAATGCTCCTTCCACCGCATAAAAACGTAATCTAAAAAAAATCAATGCTTGCACCTACGGAGATTATATAACATTTTTCAGTTACCGAGCGTGCTATACACTGTATATACAGCTTAAGGAGGGGCCTGTACAAGTGAAAAATGTAGGTTATCCGATATGCTTCAAACTTGCACATGACATTGTAGCCGCCGTGAAAGCGTGGCGCATATGTAAAAACTGAAACCCAAGCTGTTGCCAATTATTTTTAATTAGACGCTCTGAAATTACAATTTTATGTGTAAATATATGAGCAAGCGCAACACTAGTTAATTATGTGAAGAAAGCGTACTTCCATCCGATTGAGTGCACCTTACTTCAATTCAAACGTTGTTATTTGAGGTAGAGTTGCTTGGGAAAGTATGAAAATAAGCACAATTGGAGGACATTAATTTTCGACCTGAATAACAAGCCCCTTAATCAGGGTTGGCAGTCTCGGTCTCGGTCTCGGTCTCGTAAAAAACCCGAGACTAGGCTGGTCTCGGTCTCGGTAGGAAAACCAAGACCTGCCATAGGGTGGTCTCGGTATTTCAGATGAGGCAAGAAGTTTTCAAAATTTTTTACGATCACGAAGATTTTTTTACGATTTAAGATTCCAAATAAAATGCCAAGCATGGAATGGTCAAAACTGTCTGCTGTAGAAGAATGTCAGTTCACGGGCAAACTAACGCATGTCAAAGCATTAAGTATCTAAAAAAACCTAGCCACAATCAAATGCTTTTTGGGCTATGGAGTGGTTGAGGCATCAGACCATCCCCCCCACCTAACTGTGTCAGCTGGAGAAACTTTTCTGGTCCGTGATGATGCTCCTATTAGCACTTCTGATGGTAGCAGCACTGCACCAGCACGGACGATTCTACGCTGGCACCTGAGTCAGACTGTCAAACTGCAAATATATGTATGCAATGCACTTTATAAAACACACTGTGGTATGCGAAGAAGTGTGCAATACTTTTAAAACATTCCAAAAGTTTACAGAATTGCGGAAAAATAATCCTATAGTCCGGCTGTCAATCACCTACTCTCATGCTTGCGGTTGTTTACAATGTCAAGTTTCTCGCAACTTCGCAAGTCATACACTCATAAACCTCCTAACCTGATGATCACTTTTTGTAACTTAAGCACTATTTTTTCACATTTCAAAGTATTTCAAATTTTTGAAATTGAAACTTGAAAAAAGGACCCCCAAGGGCTGGTCTCGGTCTCGTAGGTCTCGTTTGGGTGGTCTCGGTAGCTTGGTCTCGGTCTCGGTCTCGGTTGCAAACCCGAGACTTGCCAACCCTGCCCTTAATGCTATTTTTTCACAAACTACGCCAGCCCTGCAGTCTACTCCTGTCTTCGGTTTATAATTTGAAATAACTTTACCTTGTTTTATATTTTACAAGTATATATATAAATGCAAAAGTACATTTCACGGGTCAAGTGATAAATGTTTGATCGGTATATAGAGGTATTGGTTCTGTTTTACCAATCGGTAAACAATTCACAGTTGAAACTATTTTTACATTACGGCAGTTTTGGAAAACACAATTTAGAAATCTGTGAAAATAAAACAAATCATATAAAATATATATATATATATACTCAATCGCTTACCAGTATCTTTCAAGCCGTTATAATCAAATGTGTCAGAGTTGAAATTCTTTGCATACTGGTAAAAGGAGAGAAATTTGCCCTGAAAAAATATGAACTCTTCAAAAACATCAGTATATATGTCGTAGGCCAGTAGAGTATTTAGTCCAATCACGGATTGGACTAGGTCAGTAGAGGATCCTCAACTGGTCTAGGCCACTAGAGTATCAAACACGAGACTTTCACGGGGTGAAAGTTCGGCAAGTTAAAAGGGCAAATGGCTGCAAGGTATTAACAAAGAGTCACGAATTGTCACCTTGCAAAAGTCTCTTATGTCTGATACTGATACTCTACTGGCCTAGACCAGTTGCGGATCCTCTACTGGCCTAGTCCAATCCGTGATTGGACTAAATACTCTACTGGCCTACGACATATATAGGTATGCTATGTTTCTCGTGAAAAATCTTAAGCGATTGCAGCTTCATTTTGTCGTCATAAAAGCATTTTGCGTAACAGAAGCAAAGAAAGATGGAAGACTGTCATATGAAATAAAAATATATATAATTTAAGAGGCAGTAAATCCTAGCCACTCAGAAAATTTTTAATATGTTGAATGAATTTTGCACAACAAAATTGCAATTAGAAACAACAACTTTGTGACGGGGAAGAGGTCAAACAAGCACATGCCTATGCATACCCACATGAGTCATGAATTGGAAACTTTTTGAAAACTGGATAATATTTAGAGAACTGCTGACGCATCCGAAATTTAAGTAATTGATTACCAATATATTGTATGCTTGGGTTAGCAGTAGCCTACCTCCTACATTTATACTCTGCAAACGTTAAATAAATATATAAATACCCAATGCTTTTTGTCCACCTCTTCGTCTGCATCCCACTTTCGAGTGAGAAATGGGTGTTTCTCGCTGATAATTTCGCCATCGAAAAACGTCACCAGGGTTGGAAAATCTTCGGTCAAATTGCTGATTTTTAAATAGCCACACAAATACGCCTCTTGCTGGTCAACATGCTAAAAAAACAACAATTACTAATATATAACCAAATTTTTTTATAACCGAATTTTTGTGAGAATTTTTATTAGAAATAGCCACTTTTTGCTAACGACATGGTCAAAACTGAAAATAATTCTCCATTTCCTCTTTAGAGTCAAGAACTCATAACGAAAATAAAGGGCGAAACAATTTCGGCAGTGGCATAACGAGGAGCGGAGGGTGGTGGGGTCGCAGGGGGCTGGAGCTCCCGCTTTTTGGCAATTTCCTGCGGGACGCGCAGCACTTTGTACTGTCTAGTAGACAAATTCCGAGACAACTTTCACGCTAATATATAAAGATATAGGTGCGTCTCTCCCTGAAGCAGATCCTGATGACAGAATAATGCATGTAGTATGTACCTACACTACAGAAGAACCTGCTGACAAAAAATAAAATCAACAGATAATTTTAGTCGTGGGGTATATATCCGACTGTCCGGTCCGCTGCTTATCGTCGTTTTGGCCTCTGCGTCAGGGGTGTAACTTCCCCAGTGGCTAAATCTAAGATTCAGAGGATTTAGGCCTTGCTACTGTCCTGCTCCATCGTTACTTTCCCACATATTTGTGGACCCAATTACCGACCTATGCGTTTCCCAGAGGTTTTAGCATCCCTCAACTTTTGTTCAAAGAGATTTTGTGTTACCGATTAGCCAGGACTCGATCCCACAAGCGCAAGATTAGAAACCATATGTCTAAGCCAGTAACCACGGTCAAGGTTCGGGGGAAGGGGGGACGGGGAATTAATATTTATTCGTGCCCATAAATCGCTTCCTACTTCATTTTTTAATAAAAATATAGAACCCCCAAAGTCAGCCAAGCCTCCAATCTGATCTATAGCCCCAAAAATAGCTGTCGCCCCTTTTAATAAAAATCTAGAGTGAAATTATTGGTGATAAAACCATTAGGGGTGGAATAAGTCGGAAAAACGGCATTTTTTCGACTAATGATCCGGAGTCCCCCTATATCCCCCAAACCTACGGGGAAGCGGTGGTCAAAATTGAACACTCTTTCGAATACAAGGCTAAGTTGGAAGTTTATAGGATGTAAGCTTTAGCTAGAAATCAAACTTTGTCCAAAAATATATAAAAGTTTACATGAAATAGAAATTTTTAGCGCAAAATTGGATCTGGATTAGGGCAAAAATACTCTATCAAATGCAAACCTGTTGCTGCCATTGAAAGAGTAACTTCGTAGCTACTAAACTAGATAAGAAAAACGTCCTACGGGTTGCTAATAGCATAATAGGACGATAGAGTATATAACTGACTGCTTGTTCACTTAGTTCCTGAGGCCGAAAAATGACCTGCTAGAAGTATGGAAACTAGACCGTTTGGACTGAGCACTAGGAAGATAGAGTACCTGACTGCTTGCTCGCTTTTCTGTTTGTAACGTGCCTGAAGCCGAAAAATGAGCTGCTAACAGTATGGAAGCACTAAGCAATAGGCCGCTTGCTGCGCCCTATTATTGCTGGAACCATCGGTGCTGTGTTGAAAGCTGCATAGGCTCATGCTTGTGCGTAAGGGCTGTATGTGTCCGTTTTTATCCGTCCATAATTTTTTTCGGAAACCGGTGTTTTTTACTGAAGTCGGAATAATGTTCAGAATTTTTTGGAATCAAAACAGAGGCAAGTTGACCCCGTTCCTGCCAAAAAATTGGCCAAATTCACCAGAAACGTCCCATTGACCAAATCCAAACTGGGCCTCAACTTAGGCTTGGGATTGGGTTTTTAGGCTTAGATTGGGGCTTAGGCTTAGTATCAGGCTTAGGCTTAAGGCCTATTCACACGAGGGCGCATGAGCGAGCGCATTGCATGGCGTACGCCAAGGCGCATGAGCGGGCGCATTCTATTTCACACTTCCTGCTGCATTATTTCACACAATGCAGTATGCAACTGTGTGTGTGTGCCCGCTCATGCGCCCACTCAAGCGCCATGGCGTATATACGCCATGCAATGCGCCATGGCGTGGAGCGAAATGCGCCCTCGTGTGAATAGGCCTTTAATCGCAATTTTCAAAAAAAAATCAAACCAGCTACGCCTAGAGAATTCTGCCAGCTAAGCCTAGACGATGCCTTAAAACATCATAACGCACCCAAAACTATCCAAAAACAAGGATTACAGCCATTTTTGGCTTGAAACTTGGGCCTACGTTCACTTCTGAAAATGCAATTTTCAAGGGGTCATAGCTCAGAAAATCCAAAATTGTGGATATGGGTTCTCTTACAAAAAATGATTCCCTTGAGGTGCTCTACTCCAATAAATAGGTCCACTATTCCCCCCCAAGACTGCACTTGATCCGATAAAATATATTACTGATATATATATATATATATATATATATATATATATATATATATATATATATATATATATATATATATATATATATATATATATATATATATATATATATATATATATATATATATATATGTACCTGTATTATAACTTCGACGTCATAACAGTTTCCACGGCTTTTCTGTTGTCCAAGAAAACGAGCTCCGTTGTGCAAACAAGAACGCGGTAAGCCGAAGTCCCCATTCTTTGAAGGAAGCAATGGTACAGCATTAGCACTCACAGGCATTTTGCACAACTGTATAGATAAGGTAGAGAATTTCAGGGAAAGCTATCGAAAATACAAAAAAAGCAAAGCAAAGTTAAACAATAAAGTAAACAGGCAGCTTCTACAGAATATTAATTTGGGATGATAGTAAAGTTTTAATAACAAGCACTATATACTTTGCTCACAAATTCTACACATTATATATCTACCCTTTCTCGTCACACAGCATTAACTTCATTTAGTAATGGGATATTTATTGACATTATAAAAAAATTGCTTATTGCTCCCACAAGCAATAAAAAAATTCAAAGCATAGCAAATAAGCGTGTCAAAAGCAAAATTAAAGAGCAGCAGTGGTGCTTTATTTCATAATGCTATAGCTGCGGTTGCAATCTCGGCAGGCTTCGATAACCTCAGTTATTGTTTCAGTCATAACTTGTCTATTATCAATAGTGTCAAGTTTATTGAGAAAATAATTTTAGCAAATTAGCAAATGTTATACTTAATAGGGATGTCGCGGATGTCACTTTTTTGACATCCGCGGACGCGGATGTCGACTCCTGACATCCGCGCGAATTTTTCACCAAAAATTACTAAAATGACATGTCTACGCAAGAATGACACTTGAGCGAGATAAACCAAACTATTGTGTATTCCTGCTTTATATCTTCTGTGACTTGCGCCGCCATTGACAGTTTGTTTCAAACGCTATTGGTTAATCTTTTGCCAACTCAAAGGCTATTAGCTTGACCCACTGTAGTTGATGTGATCACTTCACAGGAAGAATGTGTTTGAATGTTTTTAACATGTTTTTTGCACTTTCGATTAACATGCTTTTAACATGTTTTTTAACATATTTTAACATAACATGGTTTTAACATCTTTTAACATGTTTTTTGAATAGTGTTAAAAACATGTTAAAAAATTTTAACATCATTTTAACACGTTTTTCGCATTAAATTTGCACAAATTTAACATATTTTTAACATGTGTTAAAAACATGTTAAATTTATGCTAAAACTTTTAGCATAGATTTAACATCTTTTTCGTATCTTTTTAGAATATGCGAAAAAGATGCAAAAAACATTTTTAGCATACTTTTAGCATGTTTTTAACGTATGTTAAAATCATCTTAATTTTGAGTGAATTTGATGCGAAAAACATGTTAAAATGATGTTAAAATTTTTTAACATCTTTTTAACACTATTCAAAAAACATGTTAAAGGATGTTAAAACCATGTTAATAACATGTTAAAATATGTTAAAAACATGTTAAAAGCATGTTAATCGAAAGTGCAAAAAACATGTTAAAAACATTCAAACACTTTCTTGCTGTGCTTGTGATAGTTTTAGTTGGTGCACATTAGACAGACATTAGACATTCTGCTAAGGTAAAACTGATATAATTGATTGGCATCTTCGCAGACTGGTCCCTCAATAATGTAGAATTCAGTTCTAATATTGCGACATATATACAGTGGCGGGGTTAAATGCAGTTGGGGGGGAGAAAAATAGTGGACCTATTTTTTTGAGTAGAGCACCTTGGGAGAAGCATTTTTGCTTCAAAAACCCCTATTTCGTTTTTTGGATTTTCTGAGATACGACCCCCCGAAATCCTCAGTGAGGGACGTTTTCGCAATTTTTTTCCGAAGCTCTTGTTTTTTCCGTTCTAATCGTGTCTAAATGGTGTCAGATTATTGTTTACAATTTTTTAGAATCAAAACAAAGGGTCTTTGACCGGGTTCCTGCCGAAAAATTGGCCAAATTTGCCAGAAACGTCCAATTTTTGACCAAATTCAAACTTGGCCTTAATTTAGGCTTGGGCTTAGGCTTAGGCTCAGGCTTAGGCAATACAAAATCGAAATTCTCAGAAAAAATCCTGCCAGCTTAGCCTAGAGAATCCTGCCAACTAAGCCTAGACGAAAAATGACCTGCTAGAAGTATGGAAACTAGACCGTTTGGACTGAGCAATAGGAAGATAGAGTACCTGACTGCTTGCTCGCTTTTCTGTTTGTAACGTGCCTGAAGCCGAAAAATGACCTGCTAACAGTATGGAAGCACTAAGCAATAGGCCGCTTGCTGCGCCCTATTATTGCTGGAACCATCGGTGCTGTGTTGAAAGCTGCATAGGCTCATGCTTGTGCGTAAGGGCTGTATGTGTCCGTTTTTATCCGTCCATAATTTTTTTCGGAAACCGGTGTTTTTTACTGAAGTCGGAATAATGTTCAGAATTTTTTGGAATCAAAACAGAGGCAAGTTACCCCGTTCCTGCCAAAAAATTGGCCAAATTCGCCAGAAACGTCCAATTTTTGACCAAATTCAAACTTGGCCTTAATTTAGGCTTGGGCTTAGGCTTAGGCTCAGGCTTAGGCAATACAAAATCGAAATTCTCAGAAAAAATCCTGCCAGCTTAGCCTAGAGAATCCTGCCAACTAAGCCTAGACGATGCCTTAAAACATCATAACGCACTCAAAACTATCCAAAAACAAAGATAATAGCCATTCTTGGCTTCGAACTTTGGCCTACGTTCACTTGCAAAAACACAGAAAATGAAATTTTCAAGGGGTCATAGCTCAAAAAATCCAAATTTGTGGATAGGGGTTCTATTACAAAAAATGCTTCCCTCAAGGTGCTCTACTCAAAAAAATAGGTCCACTATTTCCCCCCCCCCCAACTGCACTTGATCCCAGTGGCGTACCCAGAAAAAAATTTCGGGGGGGGATGACTTTTCGATTTTTTGTAATGGGCTAAAATGCACTTTTTAGCAATTTTAACACTCGTAAAACGCCTTACAAACGCAGAATTACTAAACCACAAGGCAGCAGGGGTCTGGGGGCGGCAGAACCCAGAAAAAAATCGGCGATTTTTCCAATTTTTAGACCGAATTTGGTCAACTTGATGTATAAGAAAATAGACGTATAAGAGACGTATAGGAGACGTATAAGAAATTTTTCCGACAAAATTTAAAACAAAAGATGGGAGGGAGTGTCATATCAGGTGTATGTCATATCAAGTAAATGTAGCATAATATACTCGTGTAGACATGGACATGCAGCATAATGTAGTTGTGTACACATGCATAGGCTTTGATGAAAAACAATAACGAGGAATAGTAAGCCACATAGTCGCAGGGGTCTGGGGGCTAAAAAATTTGGGAAAATTTTTGATTTTTAGGCCAAATTTAGTCCATTGGAGACGACGTGCCTTTCCTTCCTGCAAGGCTCATCACATAAACATATAAATTTCAAAATTATAAAACTAAGCCTAAGCCTCAGCCTAAGCCCAATAATCACCCTGGGACTCAGCCTGAGCCTAAGCCTAAGCCTAAATCCTAATCTAAGGCTAAATTTTAGTATGTTTGAAAACGCACACGAACACTCACATGTGATGAGCCTTGCAGGAAGGAGAACTCAATTTGGAGACGTATCAGAAAATTTTTCCGGCCGTACCATAATATAAAAACCAAAGGGCGGACCCATGTGTAAAAAATCACTGGGGAAAAATTCACCTGTGTGAAGTTAGCAGGCAACCTGTTGGAACAGAATACAAGCTATACGGAACAAAATTCTCCATATTTTGTTCCATTTTGTTCCGCAAAAATTAGAATTTGTTCCCTTACAGAAAATTTTTTATCGCCAGTCTAATAATTTTTTCGCTGTTTCCGGCTTTTTTGCAGCTGCTCGAGCAGCTGAAAAACAGCCGGAAATGGCGAAAAAAAGCTGCAGCTTTTTTTCAGCTGCTCGAGCAGCTGAAAAAAAGCTCAATGTAAACACGGGTTCCTTTTCAAATTTGAAAATATTTGCTTTGAAAATAGAATTACTTTGGTCTGGCTTCGTTGCGCATTGGCCTCAGAATTTCTATTTTCTGTTGATTTTTTCCAGGCTTAGCACCACGCATGTGTATTTTTTGCAGGGGCAGGATACGTAATTATCACGAAAGCCCTGTTGTATAGTTTTTCATGTTTCTTTCAAACTCTGTAGGGCTAAATGCAGATGGGGAAAGAGCGAATAATGGACCTTTATTTTCTACATAGGTTAGCGCCTTGGGTTGGAGAAGCATTGTTGCATCAACTTTCACTCAAAAGCAGCATTTTTGTTCCTTCTAGAGAAGGAATTATTGTTTTGAAATCAACTCTGCGTAGTGTAAAAGTAGCAGCCACATGTTCATCAGCGCATATGATTAACATGTAAAGTCAGTATGGGAACCGACAGCTCTTTTTTTCAAAGACAAGTCTTTTTTTACAATTTTTCATGAAATAATAGTCAACAACACTTTTGCACATATATTAAGCTGTCATTTGCTAGAATTTCGTTATTTATAATTTTATTGTATGGTAAATTTTCAGACTAGATCCACATGCTAATCACGTGATTGTCTAGACTGCTGTCTGTTTTCTTCCTTTCTTTCTACATAAATAACCAAACATAGCTATTTATCGAATTGGAGTGGTCGAGTGGTCAAAAGCGCTATAAACGAAGATTGTTACAGACTGCGTCGAGTGTTCGACCCCCCAGCGTCGTTTTTTTGCAAAAAAATTATATACGCAACTTTTGTCTGCAAAAATTTTTGACAGGACATTTTCTTGTCAAAACATGCAATGAGAAATTTTCGGCAACTAGGACATGTGTTTTTGACCAATTTGTTGAATTCAGCACCTATTAACCACTGAAACTAAATGAAGCATTTACATAGGTATTAGTGCTTTCTATACAGGGAAATACATAAAACAAAGGTGACGCTGAATATTTTAGATAACATAAGCAGAATTTGCACTCGGCGAAGGAACCTTGCCCCTTTTGGGGCCTGCTTGTTTTCATTCTGAACGCACTTCAATAAAGTGGTAATATCTTCAACATTCTTTAGAATTGTAAAAAGGCACTTTGGCCCCTGTTTGTTTTAAAGTATTGTCAATTCAAAATCGTCCAATTTTAGACCATATTCAAACTTGGCCTTAAACTTCACTTCCAAAAACTGCTAATTTCAACGCGTCATACCGCTTTAACGTTTAAAGTCAAAGTCAAAACGCTTCCCTCAAGGTGTTCTTCTTGCAAAAAAGTACCAGTAACTCCCTCCTCAAGCTGCACTTAGTCCGATTTTTTATATACTTTGATAATAGCGTTTATATACATAGTTCTTTCTTTTTTATATATGTATACATTTCTTCTTCTTCAAGCTTTCAGATTTCAAAACAAAGGCTCTTTGACCTCTTTCCCCCCAAAAATTCCCCAAAACCCCAAAACCCCAATTTTTACCAACACAACTCCTTAATTACGCCACTACTCTAGCAGTCTTAGTATGGGGCTTGGCTTGGCTTGTATCGGCTTAGGCTTACGACCCTACAAAAAAAAAAAATCAAAAAAAACAAATTTTTGTTTTTTAACAGAAATTCATGTACTACGTATTTTGTTCCAACAGGTTGCCTGCTAACTTCAAACAGCTGAAAACAAACACCACCCCCCCCCCCCAAGCGTTTATATACATAGTTCTTTCTTTTTTATATATGTATACATTTCTTCTTCTTCAAGCTTTCAGATTTCAAAAAGTCTGAGACGACAAATTTTTGTTTTTTAACAGAAATTCATGTACTACGTATTTTGTTCCAACAGGTTGCCTGCTAACTTCACACAGGTGAAAAATTTCGGGGGCGGCACATGAAACCCAACCCCCCGAAAACAGCAAGATAATTGCAAGAAAATTATAAGACCTTATTTGCAAAACTGACAACTTGCAGCGTTCATGCGAAGATCACCCACTATTTTGACCAATAACCCGAAGTTATTGACCATTTTTCAACTAATTCTCTGACTCTATTCTTACAAATTTCATCCAAATTTCGATCAAAGATCATCAACGCATCAGCAAATTTTCAACGAATTATCTTATCGTTTTCTCACGAATTTCACTCAAATTTCCTTAAAATATCATCCAATTATCGGCAAATTTTCGACAAATTATCTTACAATTTTCTCACGAATTTCACACAAATTTCCACAAAATATCATCCAATTATCATCAAATTTTCCACGAATTTTCTTACAATTTTCGTAAAAATTTCACCAAAAATTTAACCAATTTTTCTTTAAGGTGGCGCTCCTGAAATGTAGGTTTTGGCCACTATTTTAAAAACGCGCAAAAATAAACATGCCTCGTAAGAACAAAAGTTGTTCAGAAGTGAATTTCCTTTAATTTGATGTCCAGAAAAATTTTTTTTGAAATTTTCCAGCTTTTTCAGCAAGAAAAATAGATTTTTTCAGAAATCGCCTTGCAAGCCAATGCATTTACACGTATGCAATGAATTTGAAAGACTGCAAAACACAACCAGCTGCGTTTTAGTTAAACACACTTTAAAATTTTTGGTGTTTTATTGAGTGTGGTGTAATTTTTTTGTAAAATAACGCAATATTTGTTGTATGAGACAGAAATATAGTGCGTGTGAATACAAACGCAAATTTTCGGCTTACGATTTTAAGGGGGCGCTCCGGGAATCAAGGATTTGGGCCGTATTTTTTAAAAACAGCCAAAATGACCTATATATCATTCTTGAAGAAAAGTTGCCCAAAATACTATTTCTATGCGCATATCTCCATAGCAAAAAATTGGACAATTTACTGATTTTATTCGACTTTTACACAAATTCAGCAAGTAAGCCAGTGCATCAACGCTTTTTGAGGTTTTCCAAACAGACGATACGCAATTTTATTGCGTTCTGTGCAAAAAAATCGCACAAGAAACCATTTTCAGAAGCAGCAGACTCAAATATAGGCTGTGTGAATACAAAACCAGTTTTTCGGCATTCGATTATAAAATGCTGGTAAGATTTTTTCTACAAAATTTAGCACAATTATAGCCTTAGACTCAGCGCAGTTGAACAATTTTTTAGTTTTTTAAAATAAAGCTTATAAATTTTTTTATATGAATTTTATTGCTCGGAGTTCGACTTCGAAAACACATAATGACATTTTTTATCCAAACCTGACATAAATGTTAAAAACCAAAATAATGTTCAACTAGAAAAGCGCATAAGCTACATTTTGATATATAAAGTGTGACTATACGCAAAGTATAAGCAGAGTTATCGTTTGCCGAAAATTCACTCACGTTTGGTGCTCTGGGAGTCACGTGACATGATCACGTGATTTAAAATTTTGCCTCCAGTGTTCTCTTGTGCCATAGTACATATATGTATAGTAAAGTTTGACATTTGCTAATTTTTTTGCCAATTTTTGATGTAACCCCCGATTCCCGGAGCGCCCCCATAAAAAATTGGCTCTACAAAAAAGTTAACATTTGGCACATAAATGCACCTTGTCGTCTTCGAGCGGTCGCAAAATTTGATTTTGAGCAATCGATAGTATTTAAACAAGTAGGCCCCAAAAGGGGCAAGGTTCCTTCGCTGAGTAAGAGATACCGCACTTGGCCAAGTGGATCTTCAAAGTTCAAACACATAGCAGTATGCTGCAACGTGTCCTTTGATTTTGTTTTGACAAAATTTTTGCAAAGCATCGAACATCTACTGAAAGCGCATCAGACTCGATCAATTCGGAACCACAGATGCGCATAGGGGGGTACGAAGGAGTCAGTGGGAACCCCTGAAGGGGGTCAGCAGTCAGCAACCCCCCTCAGACACCAGGCACCCCCCTGAAACCCCCACCCCCCTATGATTGCCGAAAAAGTGTGCCAAAAACGAGTACAAAATCAAAAAATCACAAAAAATTTCAGCCGCAGCCAAAGAGTGCCCCAAAAGTGAGTACTAATCGAAAAAGTGTAAAACATTTCCGGCTTTCACCGGAAATCAAACCAAAACCAGGACCACCCCCCTCTCGGCCAGGGTTCGGGCACCCGACCTCACCGATTGCTCCCGTGCATCTCTGTTCGCAACTCAAACAAGTTGACCTAATAAAAATACTCTCAAGTAAAAAAAACTTATGGGAATCGACCTAGCGCGCAAACTGTTCCAGGTTCCAGCCTAGAACAGCGCCTTAGACCACTCGGCTACGCTGTCTTACAACCAATGGAACTTACTGAGAACATGTTTCTTTAGACGCCGAACTAAGCTAACAATTTCTTTTCTTTCATTACTTAAATTAATTTAATTACAATAGGTATATAATTAATCATGTAATGTTAAATTTGGATCCACAATTTTATTATTTATTATTCATTTTAATTGTTTCAATTTGTTTCAACAGACAGGAATGACTGAGTCTAGACAGTCATGTGATTAGCACGTGCGCATTGTCTGTTAAATTACGATTTTAGAAAATTTTAAAAATCATAAAATGTACACAAAAGCACATTTTAGTGCATAAATAAAGTTATATTGACCATTATTAACAGCAAAATTGCAAAAATTTGTGTTTTGCAAAAAAAAGGGCAAAGACTACCCAAGCTGACTTTACACGTTAATCATATGCGCTGACCAACATGCAGAGCTGTGTTTAACACTGTGCAGAGTTGGTTTCAAAACAATAGTTCCTTCTCTAGAAGGAACAAAAATGTCGTCAAATTTATGTTTTTCGAAAATCGTGATTTTAGTGTTTTTCAATATATCAATCAAATTCATCAAAAATGATATTTTGCGACCTCTCGATCGCGCTGAGGCGAACAAAATGAGTTATTGATTGTGCAAAAGCTACATAGTTACTTGCGAAGAGAAATCGCAAGCCGAAATTCCACTCACGTTTGCTCTACAGTGAATGCTAATTAGTATCAATCAACTTCATATTTTGTGTTTCGGTATACTTTTGCACCAGCTTGCTATTGTGCATCTAAAATTGTTCGCAGACTCGCAGACTGTCGTTTTTAAAAAAGTCATATTTCAGGAGCGCCACCTTAAGTAAGATGTGGAAGTATAATATCCGAGCTTGATTTTTATGAATACCATAAGGTCGGTTTTCTATCCTAGCTTTTATGAATACCAAAAAGCCGAGGTTTATGAATTCGAAAAGCCGGGATTTTAAGTCTCGCTTGCTGTATATAAGCCCGGATAAAAAGCCGAGCTTGCACTTTTATATAAATTCGGGTCAGTGGCGTACCCAGGGGGGGGGGTGAGATGGGCTAAGGGGACATCAGTCCCCCCTTCGCGATTTTAGCCCCCCTTTCGCAATTTCAGCGCACTTTTTCACTTTTTACCTGTGGTCCCCCTTTGGTTTTATGACACCGCTTAAAAAATTTCCGGCACGTCCCCAATTGACCAAAATTATTCCCTATAATGTATGGTTATGTTTGTGCATTTTCAAAATGATTGCCGAAACAGTGGCGTACCCAGGGGGTGCTAGGGGGACATCAGCCCCCCTTCGCGATTTCAGCCCCCCTTTTTTCACTTTTTTCCTGTGGTCCCCCTTTGGTTTTATGTCACCGCTGAAAAAAATTTTCCGGCACGTCCCCAATTGACCGAAAGACTGAAACTTCAAAAATTTCCCAAAATTTTCTTTCGAGGGGATCTTGCCCCTAATTCATTATATACTGCTCTATTTTTCCTGGAGGCAGCCGCCCCCAGACCTCTGCAACTACAACCACTATGATTTTACGACCAGTGTTACTTAGAGTTGCTTTTTCAATGCAAATTTTATTTCAAAATTTTAAAAAAGCTCCAGCGTCTGGCACAGGAAAACCAATAGTGTGAAAAATGTCCAAAAAGAGTGAGAAAATTTTGAACTTTCTCACTGTATTCGCACGTTCAAATACATTGCGAAAAATGTGAGAAAATGTCTCATTCGTTTTAGACGTTTTTCGGATGGTCAGTAGTAGCCAGAAACAATTTTCTCACTGGATTCTCGCATTCGAAAATCGTCCAAAAAAATTTCGGATGAAATTCTTACTGAATTCTCACTTTTTTACCACGTCATAAACCAGTGAGAAAGGAGTGATAATGTTATCTCACTTCTTTCTCACTATTTTCGCACTCTACGCTGAAGTCTGCAGGAGTGGGAAAAGAGTGAGAAAATTTTCTCACTCGTTTCGCACTCTTTTGTTACTCTACACTGAAGCCAAAACGAGTGAGAAATAAGTGAGAAAATTTTATCACTCGTTTTGCACTCTTTTTCCACTCTTCCCGGCTGTGCTTCAACGTGAGAAGCTAGTGCAAAACGAGTGAGAAATTTTCTGGCTCGTTTCGCACTATTGTTACACTTATTTCACACAGTTTTTTCACTAGTTTAGAACTCTTTTCTCATTATTTTTGGAAGTAAGCTTAGATAGTTATATACGTATTATATCAATCATATTCATCAAAAATGAGATT
Organism: Trissonchulus sp. WLG1_4; assembly: GCA_030248245.1. Taxonomy (NCBI): domain Eukaryota; kingdom Metazoa; phylum Nematoda; class Enoplea; order Enoplida; family Ironidae; genus Trissonchulus; species Trissonchulus sp. WLG1_4. Next base: position 25,369 of record JASANF010015845.1, read on the forward strand.
TGGCGACCGCTCGATCACGTTATGGCAGACAAAATGAGTTATTGGTTGTGCAACAACTATGTACCTGTGAAGAGAAATCGCAAGCCGAAATTCCACTCACGTTTGGTCTACAGTGAATGCTAATTAGTATCAATCAACTTCATATTTTGTGTTTCGGTATACTTTTGCACCAGCTTGCTATTGTGCATCTAAAATTGTTCGCAGACTCGCAGACTGTCGTTTTTAAAAAAGTCATATTTCAGGAGCGCCACCTTAAGTAAGATGTGGAAGTATAATATCCGAGCTTGATTTTTATGAATACCATAAGGTCGGTTTTCTATCCTAGCTTTTATGAATACCAAAAAGCCGAGGTTTATGAATTCGAAAAGCCGGGATTTTAAGTCTCGCTTGCTGTATATATATAAGCCCGGATAAAAAGCCGAGCTTGCACTTTTATATAAATTCGGGTCAGTGGCGTACCCAGGGGGGGGGTGAGATGGGCTAAGGGGACATCAGTCCCCCCTTCGCGATTTTAGCCCCCCTTTCGCAATTTCAGCCCACTTTTTCACTTTTTACCTGTGGTCCCCCTTTGGTTTTATGACACCGCTTAAAAAAATTTCCGGCACGTCCCCAATTGACCAAAATTACGCTGAAATATCAAAAATTTCCCAAAATTTTCTTTCGCGGGGATCTCGCCCCGAATAATAATGACAGACAGACAGACAGACAAAATGTTTACTGGCCAGTGAAAAACAAATATGTCACATCATGACATTGTAAAAAGTTTAATAAGCACAAGATAATGTGCATGAGTAATGCTGACAACTATCATTGGTATTCAGTTATATATTTTGTATGGCTTTTAATTAAAAACCGTGCGGGGGGTGGAGTGGAGGACGAACGTCTGTAAGGACAGCCCTTGTCACCCATGTTTTTTCTTAAGTTTTTTTCCTGTAAACAACGTATTTTTCAGGTTTGATAGTACCCATGGGTAACTTGGCGCTTTTTCATCTTAATAAGTGAAAGTTCGAAATTGTATCAAGTTTGCCAAAAGTTAGCCAGGATCAAGTTGAGGGAGGGGCCAAAATGCCTTTTTGTCGGAAAATTTTCGAAGTATGTCTCCGAGGGGGGGGGGGGGGTTGTACGCGACCCAAATTTTTTTTATGATTTAACCCAGGGGGGCCCAAAACACTGAGGGGGGGGCCCCCCCCCCCCCCTGGCTACGCCACTGGGGTTGCCGCCCCCTGCAACCATTAAATGATTGCAGGACATGTTGCGTAAAACTTTTTTCAATATCAATGAAAGTTTAAAAATTCTAAGAAGCCATTTTGTCCATTTTGTTTTATTGCAATTGCTGTTTAGCGCTTATTATAGGTAAAGTTAACTGTTATGGCCGAGAAGCACGAGGAAGAGCTTCCATCGCATATTTTTGTTGAACTTTCGGGGCTTGACGAGCTGAGTTTTCCTGGTGCAAGTTCCAGTCGTATCAAGGTAATTAGTAATCACAGCTAGAGGGTAATGATTATTGCCTTTTGGTGATAACAATGTGACAAACTAATGGAATATAGCATCGGATATAATGTCGCCACGAACTCATACCGTCTCAAATTGTGAAATTGAAATCTGTGATCAGTAATCTGTGTTCCCCTCTATTTTTTTTTCTCGGCTAGCCTTAAAAGGTCTCAACAGGCCACAGCTAGTCCCTTACTAAGCCAATTGTAATTTTTTTCATCTGTATTTGCTTTTTCTTTATATATATTTTGCTATGGTTATAGTATGATATATGCCGTTGTGTGTAGTTAATTGCTATTCAGTATTTCTTTTGTTTTCTTTCACAGTACTAACACCCGTTGTGTAGGAACGTCGGTATGTTTCTAACACTTTGTAAGCCGACGGCTTTAGTGATAAATTACTACTACTACTACTACTACTAAAAAACTGCAAACACTTATTTAATGTTCTGTTTTTTTGAGCTAAAATCTGCAAAAAGTCAGATAAAAATCATGTTTAACTGACAATCCATATTATATGAGCTCTTATATTTGTAGTACACATGCCTGGACGTATCTCCTCGATATTTAGCCGTGGGCTCAACCAGTGGAAGTGTTTATCTTTTTTCTCGCTATGCTTCCCGATATCGCCCGAGTATTAGCAACACACCGGTGCAAGTGATCTCGACAAAGGTACGACTGACTTTTTCGCGAAAGCTTGACTCGGTGTTTGTAACTGCCTTTGGTTATACTGCTATTGCATTGCAGTACGTACAAGCTAGCTCACCTGGATTTTTGAAATATAGCAGTTTTTTAGTACATTTATTAATATTATTGTCTCTGCGTATAATATTTTGAAAAAATATAAGCATTGTGCAGAGTGTGAGCTTGATTTTTTTTAAATATGCTTGGGCTTTTTTGTCAGTGTGATCAAAGAAAACCCAAAAATCACGTGGATTAAAAATTGCAATTGTGGAGTTCTATACACTTTTAAAAGTTGCATCATGCATTATTCTTCTTCTTCCCTTTCAGGAAGGATCTGTGATACAGTTGAAGTTGTCGCATGACGAAAACTTTTTGGCTATTGCTACTGAGTAAGTGATTGCAATACTGGCTGGTCTTTTGCAAAGAAATGGATGCATTCATTATGTTGAAAACATACAGCATATGCTGAAAGGCCGACGTTTGTTATCATAATTAGCTTGCTGTGTTTTTTTATATTGTTGAGTCCACTTATACAGGTAAGGGTAAGATAGTCTTTCGTTGCTCTCCCAGATTTCTCCATTTCATTGCCCTGAAGCGGTAAAGTGCCACACTATCACTAAGTGGCTGGCATAGGCGGATCTAGGGGAGGATGGAGGTTCGGGGCATATCCTTTTCAATCGAGGGCTGGCTATCATACATGTAAGAAGGGGGTGAATACTGAATGAGTTCCCCTCACCCAAAATCGAAGACATGGGAAATTAGATTTATATGGTCGATCAGGAGGAGAGGGGGAGCACAAAATTTGGTCGGATATGGATATATAGGTCCCGAAAATCCCCTCTAAATGAATCCCCTCTGAGTTTTGCTTGTGTCTTGGGAGCTTACTTAAGGCCTCTATAATGTCCTGCCTTAGACTAAGTAAGCCCCTGTCAGCGTTCGTTGGTGTCTTACTTAGGACAACATGTTTTACTGTGGACTCAGTGCCCCTGCTCAGAAGATTTAAGACATTATATAAGAATGTCTCATTTTCTTGATTTAGTTTCGTTTAAATGCTTTGTTTAGATTCGCATGTAAACGTTGCTATTTTTAGTCGTGGACTGATTGGTATTTCTCATTTATCCGGAGATCATGCCAAAATCACCCAGTACTCACCAGTGCACGATGGATGCAGAGTGACGGCTCTCTGCTGGACCACTGACTCGCATAAGCTGTATGCCGGTGACTCGGTTGGAAAAATCAGCGTTATTAAAGTTCTACAGAATAAGGTTTGTTTAGACATTCTTGTCTGGTCTTAACTGTGTGTTAAAGATAAGGCACACAACTGGTATGTACGTAGTCGGTTTTTTCTGCACAGTTTGTACAATAATTGACAGCAGTCGACTGTCGAGTCAAGTATATAATTTATTTGCCCTTACTGCAAGCAAACGAAGGGAACTATGTATCGATTTTTTGATGGTATAGCAAAACCATCGGTTAAAGATTCATGATTCTTACATGCATGCACATGCGAAAATTAGCGGAAACCATTGAACTTTTAGCAGCAACTAACGAAACCTTATCTTTGTCACTGTTCCTATGTCCTTAAGGTCTATTGTAAACCAGCTTATCAAATTGAGTAAGCACTAAACCTAACAAAATTTTTTGGCCATCGTCTTTGTTGTCACAAAATGGCTAGAAATATTTAGCGAATAGCTCACAAAGCTAGCTTTTCTTTTTATTTCAGGCGTCCGCTTATTTTAAAACTCCACATGCTTTAATGCTTGAATTAGACAGTGAGATTGTGCAGCTGGACCACTCGAAAAATCGCTTGCTGATTTCATCACTGAGTAGAACATATTTGTACAATGCCAACAGGTATATAATTTAATAACAAACTTTGGACATTTTACCAGTTAATATTAATTTGGTATCGTATATACAATGCTGTTTGTAAAACATTTGGCTAACGATGCTTGAATGGGCATTAATTTCACTTCATAGTATTATTGTTGTTTGCGTTTATATTCTGTTTTAGTTCCAAATGCTCTCAGATCGGGACAAAGCTTAGGTAAGTCAAGTTTCAAACCATTGTACGAATAATCAGGACTACTGCTGCTGAACATTATTGCAACATATTATTGTCCAGCAGTTTTCAGAATATTATATACTTATACTCAGTGTTAATCCATCTATGTAATTTTTTGCGTTCTGAAGACTTATATAACAAAACATTTTTGTTATACTACTTGACTACTAGCGTAAAAAGATCTTTCTGCTTTTAATTTTTGTGCTACGTGTGCCATAGAAAGCTCTGTAAGATACTTGAAAACGATGTTTCATATTATTTTGTTCTGTGGAGTTAATTCCCTGTTTTAATAGATTTTATAATGATATTATATTATTATATGACCTATCATTGTGCTGTTGCAGAAAAGGCCCATATGGCGGTTGTTTTCTGTACACCACGAGCACAGCCAGCAGCAGTCCGAACGACGTTGCCACAGCCAAACCCGTGATATTTTGCTGTCGCCCCGGCTCTCGTCTGTGGGAGGTGGACGCCGAAGGTCATGTGTACAGCACTCACCAGTTTGGGGAGTTGGGGTGCCAGCTGCCCTTCGCACCCATTGTCAGTTTTAGGTAATGCCAGAAGTTGGTTTTTTTTACTTACAGGCTAGACTTTACAAAAGGCTTCAGACTTCAATTTGAAGTGAGTTAGCACATGGTAACGAAACTTCTGTGTATATATTTTTTATTGATACAGATTTTTCTGTGGCTATTTTTTTGTGACAACGCCATTTCTTCTTCGAACAGCTTCTCATGCGCAGCTTCTTTATGTTAATATCTATTGTTATCATATTTTGCTAGCTCATCAGCAACTTGAACTTAGGGCCATTTTGTGTATTTGCGACTGCCGTTGAAGACCTTGTTTGTGAACCTCGTAGTGTTTTCTGTTAAAAGCAACCGTCATAGTGAACGGTTAAACATCTGTTTTTAGAAAACATTTGGAATGGCCCACTCATTGTTCTGATGAAGTTACGATACATTTTACCACTATAACAGCTTTAGGGTGAGCAAGTTAGCATACATATAGTGCAGTGTATATAGCTTAATGTTTTCCAGTGTGAAAATAGTATTTTAGTAACTTAGTTTGATGTGGTAAAATACTATTCGGTCAGATATTTGCTTATTAAACTCAAGTTTTAACCACAAAAGTAGTCTCGAAGCACTATAATAACGTGTCTGTTTCACTTGTTTAGCAGAGAATTGCCACAATTGCAGTGTGTTTGATAGTGATAAAAGATCACTAGAACTTAGAATTGGCTCTGTGCTGCTGCCTTGTGATGTGTTTTCTAAATCTTTATGATGTACTTTTAGGGAGTTTTTGTTATGCCTCAGCCGTAATAAATTCTATGTGCTCAGTCCTTTCAAAGCTCGAGTAGTGCTTGCCACCTCCACAGATGAAGGTAGGCTTGTGTTTTTTAATTTAACATATTAATATTTCGGGTTAACAAGTCAGTGTGTCGGCTAACGGCAGGTGGGAAGAACTCTGCGCACGGCTGCCTTTATTTTAAACTTTTTTCTGCTTTACTACGTTTTCAGTGGTAAAATATTTAGTTGTTTTTACTTTTCGAAGTTGAAAGTATGTTGAATTTACAACTTAAGCTTCAGCTTCATTACCTTAATATCACTTTTTTCTCCTAGCACTAGGCGTTATGTTATTCTTTTAATCTTTTAATGTAAAGGCAAGCGACAATGATATGATGTGTACGTATAATGTGCTGTTTTGTGTAAGAAAAAGCTGCATATTAATACTAGTGCTAAGTGTGATAGTCGACAACATGTTATGTATAATAGTAGACAGTGATTCTGCAAATCAGATGATAAACGTTATTCTATTGTTGCCGGTAAGGACTAATTGGAAAAGTTGATTAATTAGCTTATTATATTCGTTTTTTAGAGATTTGCTGCTACAGCACCAGTCAGATGGACGTATTCGTGCTGACTGCGGATGGACGTATTCGCAAATTTCAACTCTATCTTGTGGAAAAAGCCTTGCAAAAGCTGTGCCTAAGAAATTGCTTCCATTCTTGTGCGACGCTATTGAGCACATACTACGATAAAGGCAAACGGTAGAGAGTTTTTGCCTTTTTGATTGTTATTGAAATAGTCTTAGTAAGACCTTGTAGGAAAATTCGAAAGCTAGAGGTGGTGATAATTTAGTTGAATAAAGAAAGGCAGGTTGTGAAAACTTATTTAGTCTGAAGTTTAGGAATAGTATATCAAACTGAGTGGACCAACCAGAGCCCGATTTTTATCGATGACGATGCTCTTCAACATTTCGCTTCGATAAATGGGGCCCAGGTTAAAGCAACTAAGCAAGTCAGCTGTTTTATTGTAGTTCAATCAAAGTAACGATGTGGATCGGATCTAACCAATGTTTCGATGCCAATCCGATCCCTATAATTTCCTGCCTGGTCCATTGTTTCAGTTTTGTGACTGTGTATTCATTTACTTTCCTGATTGACATGTACATGGTTGTTTTAGAATTTACAGCTAGAATTTTCAAAATCTTGTTTTAGACTTTCGTGGCCTTTGAATGTCATCGACAGCATTATTAAGGAATTCAACGATGATACCAAAACAGACCTTTTACCCCTGGCACCAGGACTGATGTCTGTACTGTTGGCTATGCAGAAAGAGCTCTATGCTGTTGCGGAATCGCATAAATGTGATGTTAAAAGTATGAATATGTATTTTGAGTTCACATGGCTTGACTTTCATCTTTGACGACTCATTTGAGGTGCCTTATGGTTGAGGAATAAATAGTATTTTGACTTTTGAATTATATTAATTTACGTACGGGTTGTATTTTTACAGTGTTATGATTTATTGTCATAGGTAAAATATAGATGAATGAATGAATAGATGAATATAGATGAATATACGAAGAGTACAGAATGTATTGAGGCCGAATGACTACTTTATTGAGACTAGTTTTATATGTTGTTTTTTTTATCCGAACGGCTAGGCGAAGCAGATTTGAATGATTTCAACATAATGTCTTTTTGATTAATTTTTGAGCTTATTCTTATAAGCAAAACTTACGTTTGTTTTCAGATGAAAATGTGAAGCCAAAACATGCAATTGTACAGCGACTGTCGACTGGGATTCATAAAGTACTCAAGGATCCAATGCACTGTTCTGGTTACGAGGATGACTTCCAGTTTGGTCCCAGACCCGTCACCGGGACCACCAATTTGACTGAGAAAACTGAAAAATCTAGTCTGACAGCAGCCAAGTCGACAAATTTCGAGCATCGGCGTCAGCATAGTGATGAGCTCTACTCGAATTCCAGTCATTTAGCAGCGAACGGGTTTTGTGAGAATCATCGAATCAGTTTACAGCCAGTTCCCAGCTGTACTGTGGATCGGGTGCCGATCTTGAGCAGGCCCCTGAGCGGAGGAGATCTAACACCGAATGGACGATTGGATATGTATGAAACAGAAACTGATTTGCATAATTATGAAAGCCATGAACAGCTGTCGCACAGAAACTCTGCTGCCATGATGTCTAGTCAAAGCGAAAGCTCTCTGTGCTATTTGTCAATGCAGCCGAAACAGCACTCGATTGATTCTGAGCCTGAGACTACAGAGGTTGAATTTTTCAGGATAATTGATGATGCTAAGGCGGCCCCTGCTACTTCGACTCTGATAACCAATCTTTGCTTAGAGTGTCATTTACATCGGTAGGCATTCAGCTGTTTTTCTGTCCTAAAAGTGAAGCAATTATTATATATTATGCTAAGATATGTCATTTGATCAAGAACGTTGATGTTTTGAGCATGTGTTTACTTTTATGCTGTATTTGAACACAAGGTGGTAGTTACGTTTTCGACAGTTTTTATAACTCATAATACCAAAACTTCCAAAACACAAACCCCACATCAGCAAAAACAACCAATTTCTTCCCCCACAAAAAAAAAAAAAAAAAAAAAAAAAAAAAAAACAAAAAAAAAAAAAAAAAAAAAAAAAAAAAAAAAAAAAAAAAAAAATAAAAAAACAAAAAAAAAAAAAAAAAAAAAAAAAAAAAAAAAAACACTTAATAGTAACGGTTGAAGTTTTTAGTTTTCTAAAAAGTTTGAACGTGAGGTTACTTTAAGCGCTATGTAGCTGCGACCCGTGACATATGCCAGATAGTCTGTACTCTGCATATTTGCGTGTTTTTTTAGGAACTGGATACTTATTTTAAAGCTGGGACATTTTATACCGCCAAAAACTGTATTTCCTGATGAATTTATCGATGGTAATTTTTTGCTGTTACAAGTTGTTACAAGTTCACTTCATTACGACTTCTATAAGTGCGTTGAGCATAAAATTTCATACTAATCACTTAAGTTAGAGAGACTTTTGAGTTTTGCTTAGCACGTTTAGCGTACATTCGGCTACAAAAAAGGTGCGAACTTACAGTTGATTCGCGCTGAGCTCAGCCAGACCTCTCTATCGACTTAATCGTATTTAACTATTTCAATTCCTTACGTTACGTTTTTTGGGCGTCTTGGCGTTATCACGCCGTATATCAGTTTAAACGCTGTACTTGTAATATATTTATTTACCTCTTTAATTGGGTACTTTTGTAGCATTATGGCCCCTGGAAAATTTTTTAAATTATGTTTTTTCTGAACTTTTATTTTTGTTAAGGGGGTAGTGTCGCGAAAGCAGTTTTGCTCATAGGTTGCAAAAAGAGATCTTTTTGCTTTGAACTTGTACGTTCACTGAGAAACTAGTCCATTGCTATACTGTGTTAAATAAGTACTGCCAGACACTAGACTACCAATATCTACCAATATCTTGAACCAATCACCGATTGTAAGCCCGACATCACACAATAAGGACGTGAAAATTCAAAAAATTGAGCCAGATATCAGATTGGCCAGCTTGTGAAGCTCACATAACGTGTCGACGCACAGTTTTTTGCCACAAGTAAGAAAAAATAAAAATGAAGGTTCGTTTTTCTGTTGATTTTAAAATAAGCGTCTAAATTTTTCACAATTTATCATTATTGCTGTGAGTACTATTTACGCACAGTTTCACAGTTCAAACAGGTATTACTCCGCAACCACTCAAGCAATTCGCACTAAATTTTGTGTGCATAAACTACAACATATGTCCTTTTAGTCTATGTAAACAAACTAAACAAATACATTGATAATTATGACGAAAAAATCGAATGTGAATAGGTTTTTAAAACGTCATTTTTCCGACTTTGCGACGTCACTGCAAACAGTATACTGCATCAATTTTGATGCAACTTGGCGAAAATACTTGCCTCAACATATATTTTAAAAATATATAAAGAACGATGTCTTATCTTTTTCCAGAGTTTTTTTTGTTCCAAATTATGTTCTTTAGAACACCATTTTCTAAAAAAGAACAGCAAAAAATAAAAAAGAACAACCGTAGAACAGCCAGCTGCAGCCGTGTAAAACCCCAGAATAACGTCTACAGTGCACCAAAATTGTGTCTGATTTCAAAAAAGTTTCTGGGGACAGCTATTATGTTCTAATGGTCTCTCTATGGGGATCTTAAAAGAGCGACTGAACTGAACAGTGTATTCTTTTCTTCAGTTTGCAGTCCTGAGAATGTGTATAAGACTAGGGTACTTCATGGTGTTTAGAAGCAGCATTTAACAGCGTAAATGTATATGGGGATGTGGTGTAGTCTGTAGGATGGGCTTGTCCCAGATTTTTCGAAGGTTTAAGGAGGAGGGGACGCGTGGTTTGACGTTTAGGGCACTTTATTGAACGTACAAAAATACAAAATTTTCAGTGTGAAATTTTTAGCATAAATTTGTCGTTTTCCTCAATTTTTAAAGTACCGAGCCGCTCCTTCCTTTTCAAAATCCTGGCTAGTCCCTGATCTAAACACACCTTAACAATTCTAACGTATATAGATCGTCAGAAGCTAATTTGTGGAGACTACAGACTCCGTTGAAAACGAGCTTTAGCAAGAGGTGGTTTATATTATAATTATATAAATTTGGGATTGCCTATCAGCCAAAATTTTGGAGACCCCCCGAAAATTTTTATATACCGTAAATTTTGTATAGACAATATTTAAAAAAACGCCATTTACACCCAATTTTGGGGTGGTGGTGAAGGGAATTCCTCCAACCTGAATTTTTTTCCCAGTCAATTTTTACATAAGGGTCCCTCCTTTGCGTTTTCTTGTCCCCGAAAAAAATTCCAGATACGTCTCTAATTGACCAAATTTGGCGTAAAAATCCAAAACTTTAAATTTTTTCCTGGGGGCTGCCGTCCCCAGACACCTGTGACTCCGTGGCTTACTATTCCTTATAATGTATCTATCAGCAAAGTATGGTTTTTTGCGTAAAATACTGCTTATTCACGCAGTGGACCCTTAATTTACGCAGTCAAAAATAGGAATAATTTACGCAGCCTTCATGTGCCCACCGAGCGGCACTAAATAAAACTTAGCCGGAAAGTTTTCCAATGCGTCTCCAATTGACTGAATTTACCCTAAAAATAAAAAATTCTCAAATTTTCGTACTGGGTGCTGAGCCCCCAGCCCCTGCAACTTTATTGCCTTGTGTTCTTTACTAAATTGTCTTTCGTGAAAGCGTAAGCAAGTGTATATCTGACGCCCCCTTCAAAAACCAGCTATGTGACAAAAACCTAACTTGTGGGAAATCGCGAAAAACGCTGAGAGCTCTTTTTTTTAAACATTTTGGTCTGAAATTTGGTGTGGTAATAGCTAGGTGGCCTTAGTTTCAGATGGCGTAGCCTTTCTTTTCTAGACCCAATATTTTCTGAGTTATATCGAGTCAAAAGCACATGAACGGAATTTGCATGTGTTAAACATATAAACAGCCGTTTTTTGCACGGAAGACACAAGAGGCGACTTTGAAAGCCTATTCTGTAGCTCACAGACGACACTACGTTTTGAAACTTTATTTCAAACAAAGTTCAACATGTTAGCTACCTCATACAGTATATAAAATGTTTGCACGCAACTTGCATTAAAATTTGTATATAAAGCATTTTGCAAACGCCCTCAGTTCTAGGTGCAGGTTAATAATTTCTGTTCAAACTTAAGTTTTTTAAATAGTAACTAAACCGAACTATTTTTCTATCCAGAAAGTTTTACTTTCTTTTGAGCATGAAGCCGTCACTTTAAAGTTGAAAATACATGCAGATAGCCGTTTTTCCTTCAATATAGCCGTTTTTTGCACGGATTGCGTTAAAAACATACCACATAACCGTTTTAACTGGCCAATGACAGGACGTCACGTTTTCGTATCGTCCAATGAAACGACAGCTAGCAGATAGCCGGTCACCTGACCAACAGAAAACTAGCCAATCAGTGTTTTTTGAATTTAAACGGACCAATCAATTTTCCGCGCCCTTTTCTGTGTTGAATAGGGGGGGAATGTTATAAGAATTTTATTTATTTAGAATTTTTTACGGTTGAGTGCTTAAATTTAGTATATTTGACAATTATGATGTTTGGCTAGTCTTCAGTTGTTAATATATACAACAACACAAGTTAAAAACTTCACTAAAAACAATAAATGACCCTCGCACCCTTTATAATGGTTCGAAATGTAATGAATCTGCACGTTTTGGCATGCTAAGTGGGAAAAATGGACGCGAAATTTTCACTATTAAATTAGATTTTCAAAATCTTAGCTTTTTCTTAAAAGTGACAGTTCTTAAAAGTTTTTCACGGTCTAGAAGTGACTGTAATATTCAACTACAAAAAGTTAAAAAAATGAATGTCATATAACATGAGAATATAACAGTAATAAAAAATTGTCAGATGAGATCCGGCATTCAGTGCAAAGTTCCCAGATTAAGTGTCTTCCCAGAACATTTCCTCGTCTTCTGCATCGTCGACCACTCGCAGTTTTTCGTAAAAGGAAACTGCCTTGTGTCCCGTGATGACCTTTTTTTTGATCATCTTTTCAATGTCAGACTTTAAGGCTTTGCTGACACCAAAATTCTGCACTGAGTAGGCGGGTCCTGGGACGCTAGGGCCGGTTTTGAAATACTGAAGCCGAACAAAATCGACCAGGTCGCTCAACTCCGTTTTCACATAGACTGCCTAAAACAGTTCAAGACATCATAAAATAGTCTGTTTTTGCAATGAAAGTAACATTAAAAATACGTAGTTTGTGTGATGTTTCGTTGAAAATTTGATCTTTTTAAATATCGAGAATTTTTTTCCATTGTGTTCATGACCCTTCAGCCTTCCTTCGTCATGAACCGCATTGGCCACTTGATGCCAATCGAGCCAATATTCCGCCGATCCCACGTCTTCCACCTGATACAGCCAATAATTCCCAATGTAGCACAGGATTGTTAAGTGCAACAAAAACTTTAACGAAAACATCTGTCACGATGTAACAAGAGTAATTTTTTGCAGTTAAGTCCTCCAAATTTTTCTACTACCAGTTTCCAATTTTTTCCGCCTATTTTAACTTTTTTAAATTTCGTTTCGGTTAATATCACAATGCAAGTTTTTACATTTTATCTTGCTAGAGGTGAAAGGTGTTAAACGAACCGTGACTTTGCCGTCGCTCCATGCTCTGATATTGTAATACTATTCTTTGGGCGATTGAATAATGGCTGTTTTGGATTTCTTTTCAATCAAGGCGTGGATGTGGTCTACTTCCATCATCGAGTGGCCCTTTTCCATGAACTTGTGGTCCAGGATCTTCACAGTTTCTTTCTGCCGCATGAAGGTGGCGTACATAGAGATGACAAATCGATTCCGATTTTGTCCAGTGGCGGTGTCGGAATACAGAATGATGCGGCTTGTCTGAGGTGGAACGTACTCGGCCAAGTATTTGAACAGACACGTAGCCGATTCGTTGCCTAAAATAGAATGTATTGAAAGATGTCAGCACGGCTATGAGCAGACCAGCTATTCAACCTATATACGTACCTGGGGGTAAAAAAATTGGGGCAAAAACCGGCTGTCTATTTTCAAATATTGTGACAAAAATTTCATTTTTGGTGTTTGCCATTTTGAGTGACGTCATAGTCACGTGACCTTCCGCATAGCCGGTTTTTGCACGGCAAATTCTTCAGCCAATCAGAATCGAGAAAAAATGTTCGTTGTAGGCGGAGCTTAGTAAATCAACCAATCAGCGATGACTCACGACCGTTTTATTTCCCGCCCAAAATAAGCTATGGAAAAATTCAAAAATTATTGCAACAGAAACAAATTACACACACTAAACCATTTTCAGAGCAAAATTTACGTTTTTTTGCCCACAGTCTGATCCCACATATAGCAAACACCAGCGTTTGTTGTCATATTAAGCACTGTGAAATAGTGGACTTTCAGCTTGCGCAAGTAGTACAGTGCAGACACATTGGTCTTTGGCACCAGCAGGTTTTTTTCCATATCGAAGCTGCCAACAAAGATGGTATCATCGCATTGCGCAGTCATTTTGTCGCAGCGTTTCATATTAAAGGCTTGATTTTTGCGTTTAATATGTTCTTGGTATTCGTTTTCTTCAATTTCGGTCAAGGAGCCGCTTTCCTTTGCCGCAGTGTACTTGTGGCAATCTTCACATTTGTCAACGTTAGGAGGCTTGAATGAAATGTTGAATTCATTCACAAAAATTTCTTCGTAGCTGCGCATGTGAAGAATTTCGATGTCACTATTTGTACTGCCCTTTTCCCCAATCGACAAATGGCGCTCAGCTGCTTTTTCTTTGGCAAATTTGACGTACTCGTTGTAGATTGTTTGTAGCGTTGTTCCGCGTGGCAAATACTTGCATTGAGTGTGTCCACGACCGTAGTGAGATGGCAGCGCGCACAAGCCTCGGATGTGTTCTCTGGCCAATTCAGCGCTGGCAGTTTTGTACTTGTTTGGACGATTATCGTGACAGAACCGAGTGTCTGGCGGCGTCCCTATAAACAAAATAGTTCAATAGCTAAAGCTGTTATCTCGTACAGCATACAAGTTTGAAACAGAAATCGAGGACATTCCACGTCCCAAAATAGAGAATCCGATAAAAAGGGTGCCTAAATTGAGCCTAATAGGCCTACTTACAGTATAGAAACAGTACCAGTATCCCACCAGTAACAATATCATTTTGGTCTAATCTTGGTCTAATCATTGTGACTGGTAACATGTGTTGTTCACATAGTTATTTTTGCACCGCAAGAGGATAACGTTAGTTACGTAGTAATAATGTAGTAGTTTATTAATAATCAGTTTAAATGAAGCGCATACTTTTGCGGTTACTTCTCGGGAATTTCAGCTCCGACGACAGCTGGTGGTCTGTCATGTAAGCTTCCAGTTTTTGAAGCGCTGTCCTTGCTCAATTTTTTGGCGTTCGTTCAAATACTTTGGCCCATTCTCGCACATAAAAGGCTGAATGTCTTTTGTTTTAGCGTAACTGAATTGGCCTGGCCTCTTGAGTCCAAAAACTGCACGGGAACTTAGTCTTTCAAAACGACACGTTTGTCATTTTGCAATTGAATTGGCAGGCATCCGATATCAACCACAACAGCAGGATAATGACCACTGCCCTTCCAATAAATCCAGACAATATCACCACTTTTAAAGGAACTCTCCATAGTTAATGAATCTGCAAATATTACTAACGTTTAATCATACGTGTATAAGGGGGGGGTGAAGTGACCCCCCCCCCCAAAATCGAGGGGCCGGGGGGAGGTTCTCCGAAATTTGGGCAAGATTTAATAAAAATGACACTTTTTTGGGAAAATTTTACAAAATTTTGCCATGTTTAGGGTATTTTTGGTTGATCAGGGTTGTCCTTCACTGAGGTTGTCTAAAACAGTAATATACAAAGCGTAAAATATCTCTTTTGCAAGTATTAGCTATAGTACCGTGTAAAAACCAGTTACAATAGCACCGTACAAAAAGCCGCTACCCAAATCACGTGACATGAGATTTAGTCACGTGATCACGTGATTAGATAAGTCACGTCACGTGACTTGTTTTTTTATGATGTGGTGCAAAAAGCAGCTATGTGTGCGTTTCGTCTATCTAATATGCAGCGGCTATTTGACCAACGGTTATCTGCCAGAAAATTCTTTGCCTCATAACTAGACTCAGGGACGTCGGATTGAAATAATTTTTACACCAGTCGATGCGTCTTGCCCTCAGCTATCCAACGGTACCAAAAAGTCCATTTCGCCCAAAATGTCTGATAGCTGGCTTAGGTTGAAGGGGGCGTATAGTATATATATATATATATATATATATATATATATATATATATATATATATATATATATATATATATATATATATATATATATATATATATATATAAATATATAAAATATATATATATAAATATATATATATATATATATATATATATATATATATATATATATATATATATATATATATATATATATATATATGTATATGGTGCGTGCACCATCTATTAGCTTACTACGCTTTTATTAGTGTAAGGATTTGGCTGTTTATCGTGTGGAAACGGGGATCATTTTAAAAAAATCTGAAAGTTATTCCCCCAGCCTGTTAACCAAATTTGGCTTAAAAACTGAATAATCTCAAATTTTTTTCTGGGGGTTGCCGCCCCCAGACCCCTGCGACTCTGCGGCTTAGTGGATTTACTCATGCAATGCGTATTTAGGTGTTGAAATTGATACAAGGTGCATTTTAACCCATTGCAAAAAATCAAAAAGTCATCCCCCCGAAATTTTTTTCTGGGAACGCAATATTGTAGATGGATGTATGAATGGAAATTTTGGTTAAAAACATGAGTACAACGCCGTTTAAAACTTTCAGTAAAAAAGAACAAGTCATCGTAAAAAAGAACACTTGAAAATAAAAAAGAACAACTTTTGAGCAGTGGTCGATTTGAAAAAAAACCCTGTCTTTTTCTAAAAATGTTTTACAGTTACGCAAAATCGACTGCTTTCGCGACACTACCCCCTTAAATACAGTGAACTACAGCCTCTACTTTTTGAATCTTCCGTTGTTTATAGGTGGAATTCCGACTACAGTCGAGTGTTGGCAAGAGTTATTTGATATCCGTTCAGCACTTGCCAGTAAAGCCATCAAGTCAGACTGTCCTAAGGGCGGTACCAAATCGTCTAAAAGTCATTCTCAAACTCTCTGCTCTGACTGCTCAGCCTTGCATCAAGCCTGGTTTCGAGCCAGCTATTTGCGACAGCCCTCTGATTGTTTGTCGTTAGCTTTACGACAGTCGAGACTGGAGCCCTTGCCCTCGTTACCCTCCGTGCGGGACTGGGCCGTGTCTAGACTTGGTCTACTGTGCCGTGAAAAGCATGTCACCTTATTGGCTAGTCTAACTGGTGCTGCGTCTAAATCAGTCGCCACTAAGCTTAATACCAAATCTATTTCTACGTCATCTAGTCGACCGTCGTCTAATGCTGCAACGGTCGTTAGCCAGGATGGCACTAAGCGTGACGGCGCTAAAACGGCAATTAGTACCGCTGAGGACAGTAATGCTGACTCTTCCACTGTGACCGGTAATAATTGTGATACTAGCCAAATGTCCATTTCGATGTACTATAATCCCGTGTACCAGAGCATGCTATGTCAAGATGAGCTGAGCATAGACGATATTGGACAGAGTCAACAGGTCCAGTGGAAATGGCTACTCGACGTGTCTCTGGAATGGCTGCTGGCGGCTATGCTCATTGTAAGCTTATAAATAGTGTTAGCGCTATGTTCTGCCCATTTCTTTACCGGATTTAACGGACTGGACTTTGTTTAGTCTGTAGTTTACAAATGGATATCGGAGTAAATGAGTTAAAATACGTCAGCTGCTCAATTTTAGTCCGAACCCATTCCTAGACTGCCACTGGACTAAAATGATTTAAAAATAATAGGTGCATACGCTTAACATTAGCTTGCGTAGTTTAGTCCTTTTCATATGACTAAGAATTAGCACGGTAATCCGGAGGTTTAAGCATGGCATTTTTATGCATTATTTTTAAACCGTTTAATCTTGCTTAATTTAACTCGTTTAATCCGAGAATTGAATAAGCCTTTTTAGACTCTGACTGTCTCGAAGAGTCGGAATTTTGTATGAATGCAATAACAATGACTCAGGCTATGATTTAAAAAAGAGCCTAGTACGAGTGTACGACCCCTAGGGCAATTCAAATATTGGCTTAGTCATTAGGAAGGTTATTATGCGTGAAGGCTTTTTGCATTACAGTCTCTTGGAACAGAAGTAACCTTGGAGATGCTACAACAGCCGCACTTGCAATCGGTACAGCTGTCGGATGAATTCTGGCGTTACTGTGAGAATATGTGTGCCATAGAGGATCGGGCGATTCCACTGGATCAAAAGGTAGGCATATAGTTGATTTTTTTCTAGTATATATGTATCAATTTTGCTGAGTGCGGAGTCAAATTGAAAGTATTAAAACTTTTAGACCGTGCTTTGATAAGATTAGCGTTAAAAGTTGACAAGTTCTGGACGGTGTTCCACTCCAAATTGGCAAAGAGAGCATTTTGTTATGTGTAACACTAAACAACGAAGATGATAGTATGCCCAGCCGAAACCAACGAAACACGGTTTGCGAGAGCCGGGTTTTACTTTTTTTACCCTGAACGAACTGATGGATCAGTTGAGGAAAGTACTACGATTCCACCAAATTTCGGACGGTTCCAGCAGTGAAGTAAAATTACACTTGCCTATTTTTAAAAATCCGTTTGTAAAAAATTTTAAAGGGTGTCTGGCTTGTGCTTGTAGATTCTGAATAACTTGCTGGATTTGGCTGTTAAGAAGCACGTGACCGTTGACAATTTTATTGGAACTTTTATGGCAGAGATTGAACCCTTGTCTCCAGAAAACAATGTGAATCTTGCTACGGGGTTTGTTTTAATTTGATTGTATAAATCTGCATCACAGCTTATACTTCATGAGTATGCTGGTAAATGTAGGCTATAATTGTAAGCTTTGTGCAGACTGCGTGAAGCAGACAGAGGTTTTTTTTATTTTTTAAATTTTAGAACTTTTAAACGGTTTAGTTTCAATTTTATGTATTTGATAACACAGCATAATATAATCACGTGAGTCATACATGTAACAGCACCAAAATTTTGGGTACCCCTTCGCCCTGGTGGGACCCCCCTCCCCTGCGTCAACTCATTTTTGATCCCCCTCCCAAAAATGACGCAATTTTTACCTTTTTTGACCAAAAAACACTGATTTTGACAATTTTAGGCAAAAATTTTGGTAAAAATCGCTTAAATTTCACATAAAAATGCCGATTTTTTTCAAATTTTGACCAAAATTTTACTTCTGTCGGGACCCTCCCCCTCTTCTTCCCCTGGCGAGACCCCCCCCTTCCTCCCCCGGGTCCGAATTTTTTGGGGGGGTTCCCCCCCGTCCCCCCCAACTACGTGTATGACGTGAGTCGTAGCGCAATGCAATGCTCATTGTATTGCACTTGTCATCGTGACTAGCATAAGCGGAGTAGATTGCGATAAACATACACTGATTGATTATTAACCAAACGTAAATCTAATCAGTTTGTTCGGAGAAAGCCTTAGAGGCTAGTATATGAGATGAGGGCTGACGGGGACCCCCAAAATCGAGGGTCTGGGGGAGAATACAGAATAAATTAAATATGGCAAAAAAGTTTTTTTCAAAAAGTTTAGGATTTTCTGGAATTAATTTTATAAAATTTACGGTGTCCCCGAAGTTTGGCCGGGTTGACCCCAAAATTTTGTATGTTGAGTTACATGTATGAATAAGGTCATCTTTATTTGTTCATAATCATCTTTAGAAAGACTAGATTCTTGTAGAGAAAAAGAGAACTCTAGACGTCATCAACTCCATGCAGAGTACGGTCCAGCCGCTGTTTTAGCATGATTTTCTCCAAGTTGGACCCTTTTTGATGAATTATTAAATTGTTTTTGCAGGAATTGCCATATTTGCACGTTGCCATTGCAGAAGAAAGTATCCGAAACAAAAATGGACGTATTTGCTTTCCTGAACTGCGGTAAAACATTTTTTTACAGTCCCAGTCGTTTGATTATTTAGCTGAGTGTACCGTTACATGATATTTTACCCTTAGTGAAAAAATGAGTCATTAAAGAACAGTTTCGAATATTTCTTCACGTGACAATATTGTAACTTGTAATGTAATGTAAAAAATGTAACTGTTAACATAATTGAAACTACATTACTGCAAGAATATAGTTATGATCTGTCGTCTGTGTACTATTTGGATTTCAGATTAAGAAACAACAACAAAAACTGCTGTAGTATTTCAAAAAAGGTTTATTCCTAAGTTATCCTGCATACAACGAAATGTTTTAGCGGCTTTTGTCTATGTTTCTAGCTTTTTGTTTTAGGTCATGCGTTTCATGAAGTATGCTTTCCCTCAGAGAGTGAAAATTGTGTTGCCTGCAGCGTTATCCAAACATGAGAGCTAGTCTACTTTTTCGCCATTAGTTAGCTATTTTATTTAAGGTGGCAGTGTCGCCAAAGCAGTTTTGCTCATAGGCTGCAAAATGAGAACTTATTGCTTTGAAATTGTACGTTTACTGAGAAACTAGTGAAATGCCATATGGTGTCAAATAAAATATACTGCCAGACACTACTCTACCAATATTTTGAACCAATCACCATTTGTGAGCCAGACATCACACAATAGAGACAAAAAAGTTAAAAAAAATCCAGCCAGATATCAGATTGGCCAGCTTGTGAAGTGCATGTAATGTTTTGACGCACAATTTTTTGCCACAAATAAGAAAAATGAAAAATGAAGGGTTTTTTCTTTTGATTTCAAAATAAGTGTCTAAATATTTTACAATTTATCATTATTGCTGTGAGTACTTTACAGGTTACGCACAGTTTCACAGTTCAAACAGGCATTACTCCACAACCACTCAAGCAATTTGCACTAAATTTTGTGTGCATAAACTAGAGCATATGTGCTTTTACTTTGTGTACAAAAAGTTTCTTAATTGTGACGAAATTATCGAATGTGAATAGGTTTTCAAAACGTCATTTTTCCGACTTTGCGACTTCACTGCTAACTGTATGCTGCATCAATTTTGCTGAAATTTGGCAAAATATTTGCCTTAATAAAACATACTTTTATAATATGTATAGAACAATGACCTATCTTTCACTGAAAAAGTTTTATAGTCGCGCAAAATCGACTGCTTTCGCGACACTACCACCTTAATAGCATGTACCACTGTTTTTTATGTTTGTACTGTTATAGTATGAATGAATGAATGAATGATTTACGATGAGTGTTTAGGAAATCGTCAACTTTTGTAAAATTTATAATTTTTAGAAATTGTGATATTATTATGCTATTCATGAACTTTTTGTTTTATAACGGACCTTTTGAAACAGAAACTGGGTATGTAACTTTTTCGTATGAAAATTTGAAACATTATTATTTTATGTGTTGCATTTTTTGCTGTATTTTTTACAAGTTGTATCAGTTTTATGCTTTATCTAGTAGAAAACATTTCCTGTTCGATCAGTGTTTTTAACTATTTTTAAAATGTGTGTCGTAGTGATCTCGCTTCTGGTTTTTCAAAATGACGAGAGTTGTGGATCTCCTACGACTATTGTAAGATATACAAAGGGGAAATTAGTCAACTACAGTCGATCAGTTTTCTTGCCGTTGTCTATGTTTGTACGCTTCCAGTTTTAAGCTAAAAAACGATTGAATTTGATTGAAAACTATGTTCAAATAACCGATAATGAATAAATACTTTTTGCTATAAACAGAAAACAACTAAATGTCATCTTCACTGACGTAGGAACGGAACATATTATCAGGTAATCATCCCGCGTAATTATTGCACGACAACTTTGCAATCTGGAGTGAATGACAGTTTTTTCTCGGTGTAGTATGTTGTACTAACTGTCGTGTCTATAGTCATAGTGTGTTATAAGATTATTTTGTGTTCTCTTATTTATTGTATCGAATACTATATTATTTATTTGTACTGTTGCGCTATTCACAGCTTTTTACCGTGTATGCACTCCAGAAGAGCAGCAGCACTCTTCGCTTTCTTTTTTTACACACTTAATCTTTGAGGAAACTTCGTGTTCTGTGTGTTGGTCTCCACTTCAGCGATTTTCTCTGTGATTCTTTCGTTTGTGATCAGCATCAGATAAAAGTGTCAACTTCAATGGGGATGACTTTTGTACTTGTACCGAATTGGCATAATTGAACACGATTATATTGTTATTCCTCTAAAACTAAGGTAGTTCTTTTAATAGGACATCAAAACTAAAAAAAATTATTAGCTCACCACGACAAGCTAGTGCAAGAGCCGTCACGACGGGAACCTTTTTTGCTTCTCAAAATCCGTTTAGAACTACCAATAATTCATAATGAGCGAAAAATTGCCGTTTTAATTGGTGCGCTTGGTAATTGTTCATCGGAAAATTAGAAAAATTGTTTTGGATCAAGCCTTTGGACGTGTGTTGCGTAGTGAATCTTCGCTTCAGATGTGCACTGGTATCTTGTATACATACATACTGTGATTTTTGTTGACGACGTATTTTCTAGGAACTGTTTCACCAACGTGATAATACGGACCACGGTTTTGAAAACACCCAAAGCTAATTAACTTCAGTAGTTTTCAATTATTATTTGTTGAAAGGTAACGAAAGTTGTATAGTTCAGTGTGTAAGTTTTAGATGCTGATTGAGCAAGCTTATTTGTTTTGTCGAAACCATATTACATTTTGGTGAAACCCGCCTTAGGATTATTGGTGCAATATCGGCTTCTGTGCTCTGAATCTGTCTGTTTCCCTGTGCGTTTTATTTCTAGTCTCATTTCGGCAGCTTTAATTTTCGACGCATACCTTGCTCTAATTTTGTTTGTAATCATGATATTATATTAATTGTTTGTATAGCATGTAATATGTGCTTGCATTTATAGTGCGACTTTATCGATTTGGCTGTATATAGTGCTTGCTCAATGAACTGGCGTTTGAGCAATGTTAATTTATTTCTTCGATTTTATTCCTGTCTGTCGCAAGAAATTGGTGCAAATATCACGTGACCGGAAATGAAATTGTGTGGAAAATAACTCGAAATTTGAAATTGGGTTTGTTTTCATGATTTTTAAATGATGTGTCAGATACGTGCTCGTTCAGATTGAAGCCATAAAAACTCGTTCTTGAAGATATCAGATCTAAAGTCTGACCAAAAATTGCTGAACCCTCAGACATAATGGATGGCATAATTTTCGTGACTACTCACTGTACTCTTGATCCTTACAGTTAGTTTTTCTCGTTATAAAATCGCGTGTTTCTTTCTGTCTCAGGGTCCAGCATTTTTTGGTCAGGCTTTGGTAATTTATTAATTTGAGATGGTCCCTTATTGGATGGTAACAGTTTTTGTGTTTCAATTGTAATTACTTATAGTGATTCAGTGTTGACGTTGACGCAACTATTAATGATATCAAGAGTACATAATTACATAATAGTCTCACTCGTTTACAAAAAAGTGAGACACTTTCCTGCGCACATGGAGGTAGGACCTGTGGGAAGGAGTGCTACGCGTCCTTCAGAACAGATTCATTTAGTTTATGCACAGTAAAATCCGATCCTGGACTGTAAAGTGTCTGGACAAATTAAAAGTCAATTTAGATAGCACTCCTGCTTTCTCGTTTTAGTGGGAAGGCAGTAGAGTGTTGTATTGGTGAACAAGATAAAACCGGGTTCACTTTTGAGCCAGACTTTTAAAATTTCAACCTGGACTTTTTATTGAATAAGGAGCCTGTACTTTCCGTAGCCTACAATATTTCGTGTTTTAGGCTCAAATTTTAACTTAGTGTGATTTATTGTTAACTTGATGTCAGGTCAGTTTTGTTCCGTAACAGGTACATGTTCCGAATGTTATAAAATTATAATATCTCAAAAACGGTGCATCAAGTTTTTTAATTAAACCATCTGATAGATAGAGATAGATAGCCTATTATAGAGCGCAGGTAGACGCGCTCGTTGATATCGGCCAGCCATCACACTGCAATGGCCGCCCGTCTAGTAATCCTAAAAGCAATAGCTTCTGATTAGCCGTATACTTTTTTAGAAAAACTTAAAGAAGTAGGCCCATTTCATCTGCCTGCGCTTTAGGCAAACAGGGGAGTCTCACTCTTTTGTAAGAGTGAGACACAATAATGTATTCCTGGTGATACCTAACCAACTGTTGGACTGATTAGAAAACGATCGATTGTGTACTGTGGAATCGTGTTGGTAGTGAATGTATGGTCAAAATATAATTGCGCAGACTTTTCTAGTTTTATTATTTGCAGCCTTATATATATATGTGCGTCTGCTAATCTCGTGTCTGGCATATTTAATGTTTTTAACAGTCAGTAAATTTTACGTGTTAATGTTTTGGTGTTTCATCTTCTAGGGCCATTTTATACTCAGCTGTATGTCGTGTAGCCGGAAAAATGTTGTTCGTTCGCTGCTAACTTACCTACATCAGGTAATGATTCTAGTCGGATAATTTTTAACGGGCAAATCTACGAGTAATGAATGACAGACTGTGTTGAGGATGTAGTGTCTCCAAAGCAGTTTTGCTCATAGGTTGTGAAAAGAGAGCTGTTTGCTTCGAAATTGTACGTCACTGAGAAACTAGTCAAATGCGGTATGGTGTAAATAATTACAGACTACCTACCACTATCTTGAACCAATCACTATTTGTAAGCCAGACATGACACAATAGGGACAAAGTTGGAAAAATTAAGCCAGATTGGCTAGCTTGTGATTGTGAAGTACACATGATGTGTGGACGCACAATTGTTTGCCACAAATAAGAAAAATATAGGTACCTTTTTCTTTAGATTTTGAAATAAGCTTCTAGATGTTTTACAATTTATCATATCATTACTGCTGTGAGTACTTCACCGTTCGCGCAAAAACGCACAGTTTCACAGTTCAAAGAAACTAAACAAACAGATTGATAATACTGACGAATTTCAAATTCAGAGGTTTTCAAAACATCATTTCCTGACGGCGACTTCACTGCTAACTGTAAGCTGCATTAATTTTGCTGAAGCTTGGCATAAATGTTTTCCTCAACATATATTTTTTTTACTATATATATATATATATATATATATATATATATATATATATATATATATATATATATATATATATATATATATATATATATATATATATATATATATATATATATATATATATCAGTCAGATTCTGGGAAAATCGAATTTCATCGCGATGGGTCAAAAAATGAAATTGGCTGAAACTTTGCTGATTTGTTGGCCCTAGTGGGCCTACTATTGTGGCAAAATATTATAGGCTACAATGCAACCGTTTTTGACTCAAGACGGTTTAAACTTTTTGGCATTTTCACGACTACCATCACTCAATGTGCATATGGTTTATCAGCCAGAACTCAACAGCTACTCAAGGTATAAAAAAAGTTATATGTCATTTTAAAGCTATTTTGTTGCACAATTAACACTCAATTTTAAGCGGCCATACATGGTCACTGTACGTCATAATAATAATGAAAACGCTCAGAACCCTTTGCTCTTGCGACGCAGCTGTGGCATCCTTTTTTACTGTAACTCGCCTTGGACTCTTGGGCAAGACACAATTTTTTGTGTGAGCATACAACTAATAAACAGCTAGTTGTGTGCTGAGTTTCGTAGAAAAAAATTGTCTCCTCTGGTTTTGACATTATTTTGAAATACGGTCGTCGCCCCTTTGGCTTTGCGAAGCAGCACCGTTTGTGATTGTAACCGGCCTTGAACTCTTGGGCAAGACACAAATTTTTGCGTGAGCATACGTCCAATACACAACTAATTGTGTGCTGAGTTTCGTAGAAAAAAATCGTATCCTCTTTCGACATTGTTTCGAAATACGGTCGTCGCCCCTTTGCTCTTGCGACGCAGCCGTGGCACTCTTTTTGATTGTAACCCTTATTCAGATCTTGGGCAAGACACAATTTTTTGCGTGAGCATGCAATCAACACACACCTAATTGTGTGCTGAGTTTCGTAGAAAAGAATCGTCTCCTCTGGCTTTGACATTGTTTCGAAATACGATCGTCGCCTCTTTTTTTATTATAACGTGCCATGCCCTCCTGGTCAAGATATATACAACTTTGTGAGTGAACATGCATGCAATACACACCTAATTCTGTGCAAATGTTTGTGGAAAAAATTGTCTCCACCAGTTTCAACATCGTCAAGATGTACGGTCGCCGACCCTTCGACCTTGCGATGCAGCAGAATTTATAAAAGCTTTTTGTTAATTTTATAGAGTTATTAAAACAAAAATAACCGATAGCATTTATAAGAAAAAATTACAAAAAGCAGCTACTAATTTGTCTATTAGTCTACACTTATATACAAGTCTTTGCAGTTCAATCCGTTCCATTATAAATTTTTTTGCCAACTATTGTCTGAATAACCCCACAAAAACATAAACCTTCAAAACCCACAACCAAAAACAAAAAAAAAAAAAGCAATAAACTAACAATACGTACCGCCAAAAAAAAAACAGCCCTATTTAATAAAAAGCCCCCCACATTAGACGGTCCGGGCGACCGCTAAAAAGAACAAAAATTTTTTATATACAAAATTTATCTAGATGACAAAAAAACAACAAAAACACGCCAACAAAAAAACACCATACAACAAAAAAAAAAAAAGACACTTTACACCACACCCCCACCACATGCTCACACAAAAAATTGTGTCCAAAACAAACACCGCCCCCCCCCCCCCTTGCCCAAGAGCCCAAGGCGAGTTACAGTAAAAAAGGATGCCACAGCTGCGTCGCAAGAGCACAGGGTTCTGAGCGTTTTCATTATTATTATGACGTACAGTGACTATGTATGGCCGCTAAAAATTGAGTGTTAATTGTGCAATAAAATAGCTTTAAAATGACATATAACTTGTTTTTATACCTTGAGTAGCTGTTGAGTTATGGCTGATAAACCATATGCACATTGAGTGATGGTAGTCGTGAAAATGCCAGAAAGATTAAACCGTCTTGAGTCAAAAACGGTTGCATTGTAGCCTATAATATTTTGCCACAATAGTAGGCCCACTAGGGCCAACAAATCAGCAAAGTTTCAGCCAATTTCATTTTTTGACCCATCGGCACTTCTAACTAGCCTTGTTCGATTTTCTCAGAATCTGACTGATATATATATATATATATATATATATATATATATATTGAGTGCTGACACCAGAAACAAATTTTAAAAGGGAATGAATTATATAATATCATGGTTGGCGCGATAGCGCCCAACCCTAGAATAGGCAAATTTAGTATATACTATTGCAGATTTTGAGCTTATGAACTTATTGTAGCTCATAAGGATATTGTAGCTCATACATAGAGGAGCTTTTTACATGAAATTTTGTGCACACTCAAAAACACCAACTAGCTTCATATTTTGATCTTGAACAATTTTGCAGCTATAGCCCGGAATTTGTACTAAATCTTACTTGCACAGTAACGCTTCAATCAGCCTGGTCCTGGCTATTTTGGGGACTAGAGATCAGATTGGGGGCATGGCTGACGAAGGGGGTTACATATTTTTATTAAAAGATGGGGTAGGAAGCGAATTAGAATAGAAAATAATTCCCCCCCCCCCGCTTCAGTCTGATAGGGTAACCAGAACCACTCGTGGACATGATTGGCAACTTGTAGTTACTCGTCATAACCTGACCCTAACCCAATCTTTTTTTTGGATTCAGAATTGTCAATTTTTGGAATTCTCTTTCGGTTTAAGTGGTGAATTCAACATCAGTGTCTTCTTTCAAAAGAAATTTGAAGCTATTCATGTTTGGTAACAGGTAACTGAAATGAAGGTACCCGTGCGCCATTGTTTACTTGTTTTTGTTATTACTTTGCTTTAATAAATTGATTAGAAATGAATTGAATGACCCAGTATATACCAGGCTTAGGCTAGGCATCTGGGGGTTAAGGGGGGGCTACCCAGGTCAAAAATCAAAGTTCTCCAATTTTGCTTATTTTCACATATGTTACTCCCCCAAGGTACCCAAACCTCAGATAAGAACAATTAAGCTTGAAGGTGCACTTTTGGTTCGGTGCCTTTGTCAGTGTATTTACATAGCCGCAAAAGCACGTAAAAAGCCTAAAAGTAGCCCTTAGATGGACAGTTCTAACACAAACCACATTAGCCAATCAAGCTGAAACTTGGCATAGTAGTAGCTCACATGTATGCGTAAAATCGTATAATCCGGATTTTCGATATGTATTTTCAATTCTAAAATCGAGGGCGAAATGTGAAAAAATGGCCGTGTTTAGGGCCCGCCAAATTTTAGTGATTTTATATTTGGCGTCACTGCTCAGGCCATGGGCAAACATTTAAAAAAATGGATCATAGAGGTTGAGATATGACATTAGGCTATCGAATCATGTAAAAAATCAGCTTCGTCAGTATTAACGCGAGTAAATAAATTTCGAGTAAAGGAACGCTTTGTGAGCACAAAAAACTTTTTTTTGCGCCTATGATTTACACGTTAAATTAAATTTTTTGGCGCCCCTAGTAAAAAATTGGCAAAAGCATTGGTTCCAGTTTGTTACATCTGCGACGCGCCTTCCCTGGGGCTACATTGTGTGGAAATTTGAAGCGAATCGGAGAACCTAAAATTTTCACTTATACAGGTAGCCCCCCCAGTTAAATGCAGTTGTGGGGGGAAAATAGTGGACCTATTTTTTTTGAGTAGAGCACCTTGGAAGAAGCATTTTTGCTTCAAGAACCCCTATTTCATTTTTTGGATTTTCTGAGATATGACCTCCTGAAATCTGACATCTCAGTGACGGACGTTTTCGCAATTTTTTCCGAACCCGAAGCCCTTGTTTTTTCCGTTCTAATCGTGTTTAAATGGAGTCAAAATATATAATGTTTACAATTAGTTTGAATCAAAACAAAGGCACATTGACCCCGTTACTGACGAAAAATTGGCCAAATTCACCAGAAACGTCAAATTTTTGACCAAATTCAAACTGGGCCTCAATTTAGGCTTGGGCTTAGGCTTAGTATGGGGCTTAGGCTTAGTCTCAGGCTTAGGCTTGTTCAGACTTGGTACTTATAAATCAAAATTTTCAGGGGAACTCCTGCCAGCTTAGCCTAGAGAATCCTGCCAGCTAAGCCTTAAAACATCATAACGTACTCAAAACTATCCAAAAACAAAGACATGGTTATTTTTTTGCGTAAAATACTGCGTATTTGCGCAGTGGACCTTAAATTTACTCAGTCAAAAATAAAAATACGCACAATTTACGCAGTCTTCATGTGCCCACCAGGCGGCAGTGAATCAAACTTAGCCGGAAAAATTTTCCGATGCGGCTCCAATTGGGCCTGAAAATAAAAAATTTCCAATTTTTGTACTGGGGGCTGCCGCCCCCAGACCCCTGCCACTTTACTGCTTTGTGTTTCTTGCTATTGTCTTTCATTAAAACGTAAGCAAGTGTATGGATTTATATGTATTTGTATGTATCGATATCGTATGGAACCGAACATCATTTTGAAGAATCTAAAAGTCGTTCTCCCCCTTACGGAAATGGCACATTGGGCATAGTTCAGCGTCCTAAAAGTTTTCAAATTAATAGATTTGCTCACATTAAACAAAGATACAGATCGGATGTTGTACAAATTGCTTGAAAAAACTGTCAACTGGACATGACCATGCGTTACTTTGTGACCAAAGCTAGCTTTTTTACGTTTACTCCAACAGTCCAACAAAATGTTATGTTCATTGTATATATTAGAATTACTTGACACGCCGTTTAAAGGCGTTGGCTATGTTTTAACCATTTATATACTAGTGTTAGAAAAATATGTATGCAATCGTTTCTAAAAATAAGCAGTCAAAAATAAAAATACGCAGTTTTTACGCAGTGCCGATTTTCAAAAAAATAACCCTGAACAAATATTATATATATATATATATATATATATATATATATATATATTTATATATATATATATATATATATATATATATATATATATATATATATATATATATATATATATATATATATATATATATATATATATATAGCCATTTTTGGCTTTAAACGTTGGCCTACGATCACTTCCCAAAACACTAAAAATGCAGTTTTCAAGGGGTCATAAGTATATAGCTGAAAAAATACAAATTTGTGGATAGAGGTTCTATTAGAAAAAATCTTTCCCTTGCCTTTGAGGTGCTCTACTCCAAAAAATAGGTCCACTATTACCCCAACTGCAGTTGATCCGGCTCCGGCATCTGTATTCTGTTCGGGCTTAATATTGTACGTTGAGACTTAAAAACATACACGTAACGGGGTCAAAATTTTGCGAGGCCTCTCCGGCCAAATTTTGGGGACCCTCCCCCTGGGCCCTGATCGACCAAAAATACCCTACATTTTTCGAAATTTTTTAAAATTGTTCCAAAAATGTGTCATATTTAGTATATTTGCCCGAATTTTGGGGACCCTCCCCCCGATTTTGGGGGGTCCCCCCCACGTACATGTAAGCTTAAAAATAAGAAAATTTTTAGGTAAAACCCTGTCAGCTTAGCCCAGGAGTTAAATGCAGTTGGGGGGAAATAGTGGACCTATTTTTTTAGTAGAGCACCTTGGGGGAAGCAAGAAGCTTCAAGAACCCCTATTTCCTTTTTTGCATTTTCTGAGATATGACCACCCGAAATCTGAACCGTCAGTGAGGGACGTTTTCACAATTTTTTTTCCGAAGCCCTTGTTTTCTTCCGTTCTAACCGTGTCAAAATGGTGTCAGATTATTGTTTACAATTTTTTAGAATCAAAATGAAGGCTCTTTGACCGGGTTCCTGCCGAAAAATTGGCCAAATTCGCCAGAAACGTCCAATTTTTGACCAAACTGAAATTTGGCCTTAATTTAGGCTTGGACTTAGGCTTAGTATGGGGCTTAGACTAAGGCTTAGTATCAGGCTTAGGCTTAAGTTCAGGCTTAGGCTTAGGCTTAGGCAATAAAAAATAGAAATTTTTAGAAACAATCCTGCCAGCTTAGCCTAAAGAATCCTGCCCCCTAGGCCTAGACGATGCCATAAAACATCATAACGCACTCAAAACTATCCAGAAACAAAGATTATATATATATAGCCAATTGTGGCTTCGAACTTTGGCCTACGTTCACTTCCAAAAACACTGAAAATGCAATTTTTAAGGGGTCATAGCAGGGTTGGCAGTCTCGGTCTCGGTCTCGTAAAAAACCCGAGACTAGGCTGGTCTCGGTCTCGGTCTCGGTCTCGGTAGGAAAAACGAGACCTGCCATAGGGTGGTCTCGGTATTTCAGATGAGACTTGAAGTTTTTAAAATTTTCCAAAATCACGAAGATTATTTTTACAATTCACGTTTCCAAACATATTGCCAAGCATGAAATGGTCAAAACTGTCTGCTGCAGAAGACTGTCAGTTCATCGGCAAACTTTGGCGAACTTCAAGTTTATATAAACTTTGTATATTATTATAAAAATGCCCATTCACCAAGGGCAGCAGTGTGGGTAGAATAGGAAATTTGGCTGATCTTATAGCGGAAAAATGCTAATAAGCTTGTCAAACACCCGGGACAAGTTTTGCAGTCGAATAGGGAAACTCAGCTTGCTAAATGAAGCGAACAAGAGTTGCGTCAGAATAGCAGTCGCCCGACACGTTAGTGCTTTCTGCACCCTATTCGCGCGAATAATTAGGAAAAACATTTTTGACGCTTACTAGCACTCAGGACTTGGGGTCAGGTGTATAGATTATAAAGTATTAATACTCTACAGATACATACAGGTATATATTTCAAAATTTCTCCACGCGCAACCTTTTTATTTTTTTTATATAACAACTTCCCCAAAACCAACAAATAAGTATGGGCTTAATCAAACCAAACATTGAATAAAATTTATTTAATATTATTTTACTAATTTCAATACAACAAAAAACAATACAACCGTATAACTCTAGTTAATACAAATAACTATAGAATTGATATAAGCTTAAACTACATTTACATATAACAATAAAAATGAATGGCGATAGATTGATTATTATATATATTATATATCATTATGGATGAAAATGATTTTTCAGGACATATGTAGCTTGCCTAGTAAATAACATCAAGAAACAATGAAGTACACGACACTTTCGGCAACAGTGCAGATGATGATAATGGCTGATTAATTCGCGCGAATAGGGTGCAGAAAGCACAAACGTGTCGGGCGACTGCTATTCTGACGCAACTCTTGGCCGCTTCATTTAGCAAGCTGAGTTTCCCTATTCGACTGCAAAACTTGTCCCGGGTGTTTGACAAGCTTATTAGCATTTTTCCGCTATAAGATCAGCCAAATTTCCTATTCTACCCACAGTCCACACTGCTGCCCTTGGTGAAAGGGCATTTTTATAATAATCCTATTTCTTTTTCCGCTGCAGCTATTTTACTTGACGACAGGAAAGCTGACACTTGAATTGTATATTTGTATGAAAATAATACATTCAGAAAAGTGATCATTAATTTTGGTCAAAGTGACGTTATATTCGTGTTCGGCAACTCAAATTAACCTTTTTCACAGTTATATATATATATTTAAAAAAATTGAAAATATTTTAAAATTTGGTCAAATTGACCATTCTGGCACTTTGCTAGGGCTACCAAAGTGGACCAGTGCACACCATGCGGACCAAAGAATATCAACTGACCAGGGTTTATTTTTTCATTTTTTTCTTGGTGGCCAGCTGGCCACTAGGCCCAAATATTTAGTGGCCAATGAAAAAATTTAGTGGCCAATTTGAAAGATGCGTTAAAAATTTACTGAGTTAAAACACTGAAAATTACCTAACCTAGAGGCCGTCCAGCTTCCACAAGCTAGCAAATTTGGAAAGTTTACGAAGTTTACTGTATATATATTATACACTAAACTGTAAATAGACAATGCACTCATGTACACATACTGCACATGCTGTCATGAAAGACAAACCCACCACCATCCAGAAAAAAATAGCAGAAAATTTTTTGGTTGATTGGTCGAATTTGGTGAATTTGAGACGTATCAGAAATTTTTTTAGCAGACAGGAAAGGTAAATCGAAAGGACAATGTCACATCACAGTGTATTACACAAGGAAATACAGCATAATGTATATACACTCGTGTATATAAATATGCATCGGCTTTGATGAAGAAAAATAATCATGGATGGCAAGACACTGCCACAACGTTGCAAGGTTATGGGGGCGGCAGCAACCCGGAAAAGAATTGGCGAATTTTTTCATTTTCAGGACAAATTTGGTCAACTGGAGACGTATCGGAAATTTTTTTTCGACCGGGCAATAAAGACCAAAGGAGGGGGCCCTTGTTTACAATTTCACTTTCGAAAAAACAAAAAAAAACTTCGGGAAAAAATTCAGAGAGTGGAGCGGCCTCAGCGCCGTCCCCCCACCCCTAGATCCGCCCCTGATATAGAATAAGTCCCTTTCATCAGTTTCAACTAAATTTTGATGAAACGAAAGCTTTCTCACTACAAAACAGAAATTGTGTTGCTCTATAATTTACACGTACAATTAATGTCTAATAGAACCTTTGGTTTCGTTTTGGTCCGTTTGGGGGCGAGGGCCCTTGGAAGCCAGGCGATTTTTTTAATTTTGAAACACATTCTTCATTTTAAACTTCAATTTTTGGTGGCCAGATTGGCCACCAGCCCAAATTTTTTAGTGGCCAATCCATAATTTTAGTGGCCATGGCCACCAGTTTGGCCCAAAAAAAAACGCTGCAACTGACACCCCCTATCGACATCAAAATCTCAATTTCGAAAATTTGCCCCATTTTGACCCCCTTATGGGGGTACCCTGAAGGGGCCATACTATAGGGAGGTTCAGAGGGGTCCTAGACGAAAATAAACCTCGGATTTGTGTTCAGGGGCCCAAATTACCCCTAGAGACATCAAAATCTCAATTTCGAAAATTTGACCCCTTAGGACCCTCTAGGGGGGGTGGTATATATACCCTGAGGGGTCCTAGACCAAAATGGACCTCGGATTTGTGTTCAGGGCCCCAAATTACCCTTATGGACATCAAAATATCAATTTTGAAAATTTGACCCCTTAGGACCCCCTAGGGGGGGGCACCCTGAAGGGGCCATAGGGGGGTTCAGAGGGGTCCTAGACGAAAATGAACCTCGGATTTGTGTTCAGGGGCCCAAATTACCCCTAGAGACATCAAAATCTCAATTTCGAAAATTTGACCCCTTATGACCCCCTAGGGGGGGGGCACCCTGAAGGGTCCATAGGGGGGTTCAGAGGGGTCCTAGACGAAAACTGACTTCGAATTCGTGTTCAGGAGCCCAAATTACCCCTAGTGACATCAAAATCTCAATTTCGAAAATTTGACCCTTGAGGACCGCCTGGTGGCCGGGGGGGGGGGTACCCCGGGGGGCCGTATAGGCGAGTCCAGGGGGGTGATAGGCAAAAACTAACCCCAGATTCGTGTTCAGGGGCCCAGACAACCCCTAGTAGCGAGATTTTATGAAAAAAATCGAAAAAAATTTCCACCACAAAAGTACCCTAGGTGGTCACTTTTGATGAGACCTGAGACTTCTGCCAATTTGACTGGGGTGCCAAAGTGAAATACCATACACGACGCTGACCAAACAATATCAACTGACACTCCTGCACGTATTTATTGTGACATCGTAACAATACAGCACGAGTGATTAGCCATTAAAGCGTTATACATTGACAAAGTCACGAATAACCATGTTTTCAAGGGTGCCAGAGGGGGGTGTACCAGTTCTGGCTACTAGGAAAATCTGACAGCAAAACTATGGTCACCCTGCAATGCACAGTATATGGGTTTATATTCGCATACAAAACGACAGACCTCCATCTGTAACCACCTTGGCTGTACTGCCCATAGGTAGCCTACCCCCATAATACACGTGAATTACCTTCCGAGCCCCCTCCCCTGCGCTACAGTTACACGATCGACTCCAAAATAGCAGATGCACTATAGCACCACTACACTACCCTGCATGCAAGAGATGGAAGCTACCTCACTTGCGTGACTTCTCAAAAGTTGGCTAGAAATTTTTCGTCCGGTCCGGTAGAGCTGTTGAAAAAAAAAAGACGGAAAGTGTCAAGTTTGCAAAAGTCTTTTTTTCATATCTCAAGTTAGACTCAACCAATCTCTCCGAAATTTTGCACGCATATAGCCTTCTACTAGGCGGATACACACACCAAATTAAAAGTCATTCGCTTGCATATATTTTAAGTTATTAAAAAATTAAATTTCAAAAATCCGCATTGAGTGGATTTTCTCCTATTCTAGGGTTGGGCGCTGTCGCGCCAACCCTGATCAAGCTAGATTTCTTACTTAAACTTTGAGCTAGAATGGGTTGTCTGACATAGCGATGTTGCATTTGTGGAACCTCTAAAGCATATGGTAAACAGTATATAACAATACTGACCATCATTAAACCAAATAGTGCTAAGTTCGTAGCTGATTTGTAATTAAAAATTTGCGGGCCTCTGCAACTTTACTAAGCGCGCATTTGGCGGCAGTTTAATTGAATTCCTTGAGCCCCAACCTTTCAACGGATGTCAAAACATTAATTACCTAAAAAAACCTGGGCACAGTCAAATGCTTTTTAGGCTATATAGAGTGGTTGGGGCATCAAACCTTTCCCCCACATAACTGTGTCAGCGGGAGAAACGTTTCTGGTCAGAACTTCTGATAGTAGTCCGAACTTCATCACTGCACCAACCAACCAGCACGGACGATTTTACGCTGGCACCTGAGTCAGGCTGCCAAAGAGAAAATATATGTATGCAATGCGCTATAAAACGCCCTGTGGTATGAAAAGAAGTGTGCGAAACGTTTAAAAAATAACCAAAAGTTGACAGAATAGCAAGAAAATAATCCTATGCTGGCACATTTTTAGTGGGGGGGCTGGGAGGCGGGGGCGCCCCCCCATAGCCCAAATTTTTTTCCGGAAGGACGTTTTAGCGACTTTTTAGCTGTAGCGATGTCGTGTTCGACGGGTTTTTGGGTCCTTTTTTGCTAAATTTAGTAATAATGTAGCTGTAATAAGGTATGAAAACGTAACATTTAACATATAATAACCAATTTTTCGTGGAAAAATAGTATTTTATCGTGAATTTGGTGCGCCCCCCCATTTTGGTCGACGCCCCCCCACAACCATGGGGGGGGCTGCCCCCCCCCATAAAATTTTGCCTAAAAATATGCCAGCTATGTATTCTCCGGCTGTCAATCACCTACTCTCATGCATCCGGTCGTTACAACGTTAAGTTTCTCGCAACTTCGCAGCTCGCAAGTCATACACTCATACAAAAAAATCATAGCCTTTTTTGCGCCTTCATCGACTTTTCCAAAGCATTTGACAAAATAAATAGACAAGCGTTATTTTATAAACTGGCAGTAAAAAATATTTCAGCAAAATTCTTAAAGTTATTAATCAGCATGTTTTCTAGCACTAAATCTTGTGTCAGAGGAGATGAAACCTACTTTTTTAATATTTTCTCCGGTGCAGTACTCTACCCAGCTCTTTTTAACTTTTATCTAAGTGATTTATACGAGTTTTTATTGCGCAAAATGGTCCTCATATCTATGTTCACAATACGCCCATCTTTTTTCTTTTTTATGCTGATGACTTGATTTTATTTGCCAACAGCAGTACAAATTTGCAAAACTCTCTCGCGATTTTAGACTTATATTGCCAAAAATGGGATCTAAATGTAAATGCCGAAAAATCGAAGGTGATGTGTTTCAGGACACGTTTAACAGCACCCGATGTTGTATTTCGTTTTGGTAATAATTTAGTAAGTTGTGTTGATTCCTATAAATATTTGGGTTTTCTGGTCAGTTACAATGGTTTGAGTCCTGCATACATCATTGAAAATCGCGTAAAATTAGCTAAAACATCTATTCATCGCCTTCATAACCTAAACTTTAAAGTCAAACTGCAGTTATTTGATACACTTATTACGTCTGTTTTACATTATGGTGTTGAAATATGGGGTTTTCTGACGTGGAACAGCCATAGATTTTGGCTATTGCACAATCAAGTTGATGCCATTGAAAAAGTGCATCTAAACTTTTTGAAAAGGCTTCTTTCCGTCAAAATGACCACACCTACTGTTGCTGTATACGGTGAAACAGGAAGATTTCCTCTTCTAATAAGCAGACTTACTGCAATGCTTCGCTACTGGTGTAAACTATTAGCTGAACTCAATTATCAAGCACTCATATTATTCCTTGTGTAATCTTGCCACTTCAAACGGTAATACTCGTACATGGGTCACAGCATTAGTCTCTTTTCTCAATTCTATTCACATGAATGAGTACTGGATTAATCAAGAAGTCCCTAATGTAAATACTTTTCTAAATTTTTGTAGAAAACGCCTCATATACAGATTTTTGGTAGCTGAGGGGAAGCCTGAACTTCTTGGCCTACCCACTTTAGACCTTTACTCTCAACATAAAATTCTGTTTGGTTTAGAACGCTTGTTTGCTGCCGGCCTAGACCGCAAGTATCAAAATTCTCTATTGCGTTTTCGATTACGATCTCATGACCTTGAAATTGAAAGAGGACGATGGGACCGTAGAGCTTCCCATCGCCTCCCCCGTGAACAAAGGGTCTGCAAATTATGCTCTCTAAACACTGTTGAAAACGAAATTCACTTTTTGCTGGAATGTCCAATCTACAATGACTTGAGACCATACACGTTAACGCATTCCTCAGACAGCCTTCAACTCTTCATCAATATAGTTAACAGTAATGATCCACGATCTTTGCAAATTTTAGCAAAATTTTTATATAAGGCATTTTCTCGCCGAACTATGCTGTACCAACGTTTACATCAATAGTCTAGATGCCAAGCATGTAACTACCTATGTCAGTTAAGTTTGTGCCAGCGTGCCTATTTTTGATTATATATTTCACTTTTATTTTCTGTTGAGCAAGTGTTTATTCTGATCACAACTGTTGCCGTATGACTTATTTTTGTTATGTAACAGTTAGCATATAAAGTCCCAATTGTGGGATAGTATGTATGCATGTCACTTTCAGTAAATCATTTTCATTCATTTTCATAACCTAATGGTCACTTTTTCGTAACTTAATTACTCATTTTTACGTTTCAGAGAATTTCAAATTTTTATAATTAAAACCTGAAAAAAGGTCCCCGCAAGGGCTGGTCTCGGTCTCGTAGGTCTCGTTTCGGTGGTCTCGGTCTCGGTCTCGGTTGCAAACCCGAGACTTGCCAACCCTGGGTCATAACTCAGAAAATCCAAATTTGTGGATATATATATAGGGGTTCTATTACAAAAAATGCTTCCCTCAGTGTGCTCTACTCCAAAAATAGGTCCACTACCCCCCCCCCCCCAACGGCACTATTTTGACCAACTCATAAGAAAAATTCAACAAGGGTCCCCCCTTTGGTTTTCGCGGGTTCGCTGGAAAAAATTTCCGATACGTCTCCAATTGACCAAATTTGGCCCAAAAACCAAAAATTTCTCCAGTTTTTTTCTTGGGGCTGCCGCTCCCAGACCCCTGCAACTTTGTAGCTTATTTCCAGTTTTTTTCTTGGGGCTGCCGCTCCCAGACCCCTGCAACTTTGTAGCTTATTATGTTTCTTGTTATTGTCTTTTATTAAACTCTATGTATGTGTGAGTGAGTGTATACACGGGAAAACCAGCGATCCTAATTTCGTATAAATCAGCATCTAAGACTTCGGAAGTTATTCGAACAGATTTCATACATATTTATATGGTATTCAGAGGGTTTTTGGACGTTTTAATGAAAGCTTCGGATGTCTTAGTCCGAAAAATTTGTAAATTATTTAACAACTATATAATTCAGCTGAAATTCGGATGAAATTTAGACATTTTTAATGTGTCTCAATTTTGCATAAATTTAATATAAAAACGTTAAGACAAATTTCGGATGAAATTAAGGTGCCCAAAATTGATTGGTTGGGAGCACTGATTGAGGAACCAATCAAAAGTGACATCTTAAGAATGTTTAAAAATTGTCCGAATTTCATCCAAAAAGTTTTAGACTGTATTTAGAACTTATTTATATAAAATTAACACATCTGAACCTTTCATTAAAACGTCCAAAAGCCCTCCAAATACCCTATAAAGATGTCCAAAACCCCTCCGAATATTATCCGAAGTGTTAGATGGTGATTTATAGGGAATTCGGATCGCTGGTTTATATATATATATGGTCAGACTGAATACGCGCATGCAGGAAAACCCTTCGTGCGATTCGCGCATTCTTGCCACGCACTCGGCGTTTTTCTCCCACAGCGTGCGTACAAATACATGAGAGCACGCCGATCGGTCTTGGGGCGACACATTTTCAATGCTAATTTTATTTCAAAATTCTAAAAAAGCTCTAGCTTCTGTTCTGGAAGCTGCCCCCCGCGTTCAGTCTTGTTTCTCGGTAAGTGTCATTTGCCAATGCAAATTTTATTTCAAAATTCTAAGAAAGCTCTAGCGTCTGGGGGCTGCCGACCCACAGTAAAACTTTTTCCAGAAAAAACCCAGAAAAAATTTTCTGGCATTTTTCTGGGTTTTTTCTAACTCCATTTGTCGAATTTCTGGGTTTTTTCCGGGGTTTTTCTATTGATTACTGGAAATTTTCTGGGTTTTTCCGGGATTTTCTGGGTTTTTCTACCTTCCAGTGTCACTTTCTGGGTTTTTTCTGGGAATTTTCTGGGTTTTTTCTGGATGTTGCCTGGGTATATTATGGGGTTTTCTGGGATTTTTCCGGCTTTTTTCTGGGTATTTTCTGGATTTTTTCTCTAGGATTTTTCTGGGGTTCTAGTTTTTTTCTGGGTTTTTTCTCGGTTTTTTCTGGGTATTTTCTAGGTTTTTTCTGGGGTTTTTCTGGGTTATTTCTGGGTTTTTTCTGGGTATTTCTGGGTGTTTTCTGTTTTTTTTGGTTTTTTTGGGTTTATTTATTCTTATGACATGCCGATATCATCTAAGGTACTTAATTATAGAGACACGATAATGGATTTAAATGTAGACGAGTTTAGGAATAGTTCAATGCAATGTAATTGTTCATTGCAAAGTTCTAAGTATATATGTCCGAGTCGCAGGCATGTCGTTACTGGGGATATGTCA
The DNA here is from genome assembly GCA_030248245.1 of Trissonchulus sp. WLG1_4. Classification (NCBI taxonomy): domain Eukaryota; kingdom Metazoa; phylum Nematoda; class Enoplea; order Enoplida; family Ironidae; genus Trissonchulus; species Trissonchulus sp. WLG1_4. Next base: position 64,703 of record JASANF010015845.1, read on the forward strand.
ATAGTAAATGATAAATCATTAATAAAAATTTTAGAAAAAGGAACTAAATTTAGACTGCCAAAAAGCCCGAATTCTGATCGAGCCTTACAAGAAGTTATGATTGGTTCTATCAAATATTTAAATAGAATCATAGATAATAGTAAAGGTACTTTATTTTTAACCAGTTTTAAGGATTGGTTAGATAATATAGAATTAAGTGTAAACGTTACTTTGTCTAAGGCGGCTAAAAAGTGTATTAATTACTCTAATTTAAATGTTAGCTTAAATCATAAACTTTTAAGCTATTTTCAACAATTATATGTTTTTACGTCCATAGATAAGGCATCACAAACATTTGCAATTATTTGCAAAAAACATTATATCTCTACTGTTATTGAGGAGCTTTATAGGAATAATACAGTCTACGTAGAAATAGAAGATGACAAAGAAGTGATAGTTAACAAGTGTATAACTAATATTAGACGATATGGATGGAATGTAAACGACTTTCAGTTACCGTACGTATACATTCTACCTAAATTTCATAAAGACCCTATTGCATACCGTACCATAATAGCAAGTCGTAAAGCTGTGTTTAAGAATATGTCTAAAGGTTTAGGTTTCGCTTTGAAATTAATATTATCAAGAATGAGACTATATACTAAAGCAATATATAATAATACTAAAGAGAAAGCAAATATGTTTTGGATAATTGATAGGTCTAGTGTTATAATGAATTGTATAAATAAAATTAATAGAAGAAATGATGCAAGAACAGTAAATACGTATGATTTTGGTCAATTGTACACGAGTATTCCCCATAATGAAATTATAGAGGCACTTATCAGTATAGTTAAGCTAGCTTATGCTAATAATAAAGAAAGAAAAATTATAGTATATACTAAAAGTGCTTCCTGGGGTCTCTCAACTGAAAAAGGTATTATGTTATCGCAAGATGCGCTAACAGATTCTTTAAAATGGATGTTAGATAATCTCTTCTTTACTTGTGGCAATAAAGTATTCAGACAGATTAAAGGTATACCTATGGGAACTGATTGTGCACCCTTTCTAGCTAATTTATTTCTATTCTTTTATGAATATAATTATATGAAAAAATTGCTATTAAAACATGATTTCAATCAATTGATGAAATTGAAATACGTTTTCAGATATATAGATGATATTACAGTCTTTAATGATAATGGGCTTTTTGATGATGTTTATTCACATATATATCCTAAAGCTCTAGTCCTGAATAAAGAGAATAGTAATAGTCTTTTAGCTAATGTATTGGATATTGATATCAAAATACTTCAAAATAGATTTAACTGTGGAGTCTATGATAAGACAGAAGCTTTTAAATTTAAGGTAGTTAAGTTTCCGGACTTAACTGGTAACTTTTCTGAAAAACGGGCATACACAATTTTTTATAATGAGTTATGTCGGTGTAGTTTAATTTGTACGACAATTGAGAGTTTCACGGTTAAATGTCGTAAATTGGTTTCAAATCTTTTGTATAAAAATTATAATAAGAAAAAACTTAAAGATAAATTTAGAACCTTTTGCTCTAAGAATACTCAGGGTATATATTTTTCATCAAAAGTTAATATTAATAAACTGTGGAATACAGTAATAGATTTTAAAAAATTATAAAAGATTAGAATCCTACGTAAATGTATGAATGTACATGTAATATACTAATCAGAGTATGAATGGAGTGATCGCTGGGGGACGAAACTACTTTTATTACTAAACAGTTTTTTCAAAAAAATTTTTTACTGATTTTATTGTATATATATAAAAAATTCAACCTGATTGTAAGCCCCTGATGAGTCCCACAATCAGGTCAGTCGGGCATAACAAAGCGATCCGTGAATGGTTCAGACTAATACGATGTATATATCTATGTGTGTTTCTTCTTATACGGCTATCCTTTATTTGTCTTTTTACTCATCTCCTTATACTTCGTTTATAATTTATTTTTTTTTATATATTTTAGTCATTATGAGTGATTATGAAACTGCAGATAATGAATCTAGCACCGCGAAAAAAAGAAGAAAGCAAAAACTATAAAAAAAAATAAGAGAGTTTTTATAATTTATTTCTTCCTCAATTTTGACCCGATTCTTCTGGTTTTTTCTGGGTTTTTTCCGGGTATTTTCTGGGTTTTTTCTGGGGTATATCCAATTTCTTTATATTCCAGGTTTTTTATTTATATTTATATTTATTTTTATTTATATGTAAATATATATTTATTTATTTTTATTTATATTCCAGGGGAAAAAACCCTATCACTTTTTCTGGTTGTTCCAACTATTAGCAGTAATAATAAACACAATTTCATCGCTGTTCTACACTCTTAGCCCAAACAAAAAACCGTCCCACCAACAAAATAAACTTTATTGGCAGAAATGATACCAACCTGGCAGGTCGGCGGGGGGGGGGGGGCAAAAACAAACCCCCACCAAAAAAAACCACAACCCCCCTCCCCCCCCCAAAAAAAAAAGATTTATTGCTTTTCGAAAAAAATCAAATTTTGTCGAAAATCATCATTTTTCGACATTCTGGGGCTAATTTTCAAAATTTTCACCGATACAGTCGTAATATCAGTCTTAAGTTTGATCATCATAACGTAACTTATAATATTATATTTAATTCAGCTTTGTTTCCAAAATATTCTGCTCATTTATACCAAAAAATGTTAATTTTTTAAAATATATAATAGGCGAAATATGTATCGTTAAACTGAGCTCACGTATAAATTGTTATTGGTTCTTTTTGCATAGACAATAAATTAATTACATTTTCTGAAGAACAATAGCCATTTTTAGTTAAAAGGAGCGATTTTTAATAATGAAGAATACCATAAAATATACGAATTCAAAACGTCACTGCTGCTCAGCATCACGCTGGCGCTGATAGCCAATTTCGGTTCAAAAGGGCAGCTTTATTTATGATTCCACAGTAGCATATATCCTTTTATTTGATGCAAGCAACTAAGGCTAAGCCTTTCCTAGCCCACCTACTAAGCCTGAGCATAAGCACTAAGCCTAAGCCTGAGCCTAAGCTCTAAGCCTCAGCCTTAGCACTAAGCCTAAGCCTAAGCCTGAGGCCTAAATTCAAGAAAAAAACTGCTGAGAAGCATCAGGAATACCTTTACCGCACTAAAAAACTCCAACAAGCTTCATATTTTGAAAAGAAATGCAGCTATAGCCCGGAATTTGTACTAAACCTTACTTGCGCTGTAAACGCTTCAATTAGCCTGATCCTGGTAGCTTCAGAAAAAGTTTTGTAACTTTTCAAAGCCTGAACCGATTTGCACAATTTTTTCAGCATTTAGTAGCTTAGAAGTTATATACTCTTTCAATGGTAGCATCAGGTTTTCATTTGATTCACTATTCTTGCCTAAATCCATTTTTGCGCGAAAAATTTCATGTAAAGTTCAATTTTTGGACAAAGTTTGATTTCCAGCTAAAGCTTACATCCTACAAACTTCTAACCTAGCCTATTCGAAAGAGCGTTCAATTTTGACCCCCCCTAGGTTTGGGGGATATAGGGGGACTCCGGATCATTAATCGAAAAAATGCCGTTTTTCCGACTTATTCCACCCCAAACGGTTTTAACACTAATAATTTCACTCTAGATTTTTATTAAAAGGGGCGACAGCTATTTTGGGGCTAGAGATCAGATTGGGGGCTTGGCTGACGATGGGGGTTCTATATTTTTATTAAAAGATGGGGTAGGAAGCGATTTATGGCCAAAAATAATTTCCCCCCCCCCGCCGAACCTTGACCGAAATGACTTCTGCCCAAATATGCATTTTTACGTATTTAACAGCACTAAAAACAGATTTTTGCGCTTATTACGTACGTTAGAAACAGTGGACAAACACTGCCCGCGTCTACCAATCTTGGATTTAAGGGGGTAATGTCGTTTTCGTGGTTTTTGACATTTCAGTGTAATTTTTGCGCCCACAGAACTCAAGCTAAAAACGGACTACGGCTTCGAAACTTTAACCACATTATCTTTAGGAACATATCCCCACCCGTTTTTTTCCTTTTCTAAAAATAGTTTGTAGAGTCGGTGTTATGGGCTTTTGAAAATTTTAGAGAAAAGTCAAATTACGTGATTTTTGCACAAAAATGTCATTTTCTTAACGTAGAAACGACTTATCAACTATATCGAAAAAACGGGTGGGGATATTATGTCAGTGCATAACTGCAAAAAGTTTAGTAGTTGTTGGCTGATCTTGAGTTTCACAACTGTGGCGCAAAAATTAGTCAAAAAAACCGCTGATGGGGTGTATTCAAATGATTGCAGCAGTAAAATTGCAAAAGATAATCTGCTTTTAAATATAGGTTTTTTAAAGATAGAAGGTGTAAAAAAATGTAAAAAAGACCGCTCTATATAGTTTTCGTTGAGGTTAAGTGCAGTAATGGTAGTTTAAAAAAACACCTAAAAACGCAATTACCCCCTTAAGTGCAGCTAAAACCTAAATATTGCAAAAAATGCCAAATTTTGGTGAAACATCACCAAAACAGGTTTCATAAGGGTTTTCGGGGTATGGGCCAAAACGACAAAAAACGACGTTTTGCGGCCAAATAAACGGTTTCAATGAAGTCTACGCATGTTTTTAGCCCAATAGTTTTTGGGGTTTTAGCCCAGTTTTTTTTGTAGCAACAATGGGTGAGTTTAGCCAAAAATTGTCACCCAACAAAATAGGGTTTTTTTCCCCGCAATAGGGTTTTTTCCCGCCCAAAACATCGAAGAGTCACAGGTCAACCACGACGTTTTTCACTGTTTTTGAGCTTTAGAAGGTAACTCTCTTGAAAAATGCAAACGGCGTTAGCCAAAAGTGTTTTTGTGAAAAATTATGAAAAGTCAAAAATTTGGAAAATTTTGTCACTTTGAAATTTTTCAACATGCAAAATTTTGATATTTCATAAAAAATGCTACAGGCCTCAGAACTACATAAAAATTGGTTTGGTACGTCAGTTTGGGATGCGCTTTCCGCCTACATACTCAAAAAGGGCCTATGTCTAAAGGTTCGGCCAGGAAGCACTAGGGATTTTTTCCCGCAAAACGCGTAGGGTTTTTCCCCCACACCACTATATCACACACCAATTTCTGTGCAGTTCTCAAGCCTGTACAATTTTTTATAAAATACATATACAATAATACAAATATATATAAATATACATATAAAATACAAATAAAATACAAAAACAATATACATATAAAATACAAATACCTTTCCTCGGTCAGACTGAAGCGGGGGGGGGGAGAAATTATTTTCGATTCTAATTCGCTTCCTACCCCATCTTTTAATAAAAATATGAAACCCCCATCGTCAGCCATGCCCCCAATCTGATCCCTAGCCCCCAAAATAGCTGTCGCCCCTTTTAATAAAAATCTGAAGTGAAATTATTGGTGTTAAAACCCTTAGGGGTCGAATAAGTCGGAAAAACGGAATTTTTTCGACTAATGATCCGAAGTCCCCCTATATCCCCCAAACCTAGGGGGGGTCAAAATTGAACGCTCTTTCGAATAGGCTAGGTTAGAAGTTTGTAGGATGCAAGCTTTAGCTGGAAATCAAACTTTGTCAAAAATTAAACTTTACATGAAATTTTTTGCGCAAAACAGGATTTAGGCAAAAATACTGAATCAAATTAAGACCTGCCGCTACCATTGGAAGAGCAACTTCTAAGCTACTATATAAATGCTGCAAAAATTTTGTAAATCGGTTCAGGCTTTGAAAAGTTACAAAACTTTTTCTGAAGCTACCCGAGCCAGGCTGATCGAAGCCATACATGTAGTTGGGGGGGGATGGGGGGGGGAAGACCCCCCCCCCAAAACTCGGTCCCGGGGGAGGGAGGGGGGGTCCCGCCAGGGGGGAAAGAGGGGGGAGGGTCCCGGCGGGAGTAAAATTTTGGCCAACATTAGAAAAAATTAGCATTTTTTCGTAAAATTTAAGCAATTTTTACCGAAATTTTCGCCAAAAATTGTCAAAATCAGTGTTTTTTGGTCAAAAAAGGTAAAAATTGCGTCATTTTGGGGAGGGAGGGGGGGTCAAAAATGAGTTGACGCAGGGGAGGGGGAGTCCCACCAAGGGTGAGGGGTACCCAAAATTTCGGTGCTGTTACATGTATGATCGAAGCGTTACAGCACAGGTAAGGTACAGTGCAAATTTCGATCCATAGCTGGGAATTTTTTTTAAAATATGGAGCTGATAGGTGTACTTTAGTGCAGCAAATTTAGTTTTGATGCTTATTAGCAGGTTTTCCCATAAAATTAGGCCTCAGGCTTAGGCTTAGGCTTAGTGCTTAGGCTTAATGCTTATACAGTGCTTAGGTTGGGCTTAGGCTTAGTGCTTAGGCTGAGGCTTAGTGCTTAGGCTCAGGCTTAGTAGGTGGGTCAGAAAAGGCTTAGTCTTAGTTGTTTGCATTAAATCAAAGGACACTTGCTACTGTGGAATCATAAATAAAGCTGCACTTTTAAACCGAAACTGACTGTCAGTCCCAGCTTGCTGCTGAGCATCAGTGACGTTTGTAAATCGTATTTATGGTATTCGCTTTCAGTTAAAATCGCTACTTATGCCTAATGATGCTTAATTTTATATGAAAATGTAATTAATTTATTGTATATGCGAAAAGAATGTAAAAATTTTGATATGCAAGCTCAATTTAACTATGTATATATATTTCGCCTCTTTTCAGTTGGCAAAATTACTATTTTTAGTATAAATGAGCTAAATATGTTGCAAAGAGAGCTGTATTAAATATATTATTATGTGTTATTCTATGACAATCAAACTTCAGGCTGATATTACGACTGAATTGGTCATAATTTTCGACGATTAGCCCTAATATGTCGAAAAACGATGATTTTTGACAAAAATTGAATTTTTTCAAATAGGTATAAATCAACGTTTTTTCGCTTGGAAAGTGCTAAAAATGAACCCAGCGTATGCGAAAACCTATAAAAACGTGTTTTCACGGTGAAAAAATGTCAGTTTGAATTTCTCCCCCCCCCCCCGCCTCAGTTGAGCCCCTTTCCTCTATATACATATACTTCTAAAACTAAAAAAATAGTGAACAACGTTATGGTTTACCATTGAAGCTATATACCAGTTATTTACCAGTGAAGAATATATAACATATACAATAATAAAAAACCGAGAAAAAACATCCGGAAAATCCCGGAAAATATGGATCAAGTGCAGTTGGGGGGGGGGGGGGGAAATAGTGGACCTATTTTTTTGGAGTAGAGCACCTTGGGGGAAACATTTTTTGTAATAGTACCCCTATCCACAAATTTGGATTTTCTGAGCTATGACCCCTTGAAAATTGCATTTTTAGTGTTTTTGGACGTGAACGTAGGCAAATTGGCTATATAGTCAGGGGGGGAATAAAAACACGCATAGGGTACTAAGCTTATAACATCAGATAGGTTTGATGTTGAGCAATGGTGCCTACATCAGCATGTAGCTTGTGGCAAGAGCTATCGATTGGTGTAGTAAAACCGAATATACCTCATGCGCATATTGTGCCAAACCGGTTTCCAACCGTGTTTTTTTTACCCCGCATGTGGGCAAAAAAAACACGGCTGCGGCGGAAAAAAACGCGGGTCATTTTTTGCTAGCTCTTCGCTTTTCTAATGTTTTTCTAGTTTAAATCTTGTTTTTTATAACTTTTAAGCTTTTTAAACTGCTCTAAACTTTCAAAATCACAACGGGCATCAAGTTATATCCGACCTGATTCTACTTCACCTGCACGGTGTAACTCCATATTTTAGCACTGTCAATGGGCCTGATAAAAAATATGGCGCAGAAAAATCATTCTCTATACATCACTAAAAAACATTTCTGACACAAAATGAGTGTGATTTATGCGTCTTAAAAAATTGACCTAAAATACGTGTTAAACATAGGGACCCGTCAGCAGGGGCCATATCAACACAATACAATCAGTCCAAGGGCCAATTTTTTATGTGGAATTATGAGGTCACAGAAGTACTTCATACAGCAAGTTTGGGCCTGCTACCCATCTTCTCAGTACCTGCTTGTGATAAATAAAACCAATTTGAAGTGTGTTTTTTTAACCGTTTTGGGTTGAAATTATGGGGGTAAAAAAAACACACCCAAAATACATTATTATTAGAAAGGTAGCGGAAAGCAAGGTATGCCAAAAGAAAGACCACATAAAATAATGCTACTATGCACAACATGAAGCGTCAGTGTCAAAAGAGCTTCATGCTACAACCTTAGCAACTTATTAAAACCCTTACGTTTTTGACCATTTTTTGGGTGTCAACTTTGAGCTTGTGGGTCTGCCATACATTCTGAACTTCAGTAATGACTAATGCAATAGAATTACAGCATATGACGTACTATTTCTATTGCAGTATGTTACAGCTCTGTAACCCTTGTGTTCGCTGAGTAATGAGCCGTGTTTTTTTACCCCTCTTTTACTCCGTGTTTTTTTACCCCCCCTGACTATAATCTTTGTTTTTGGATAGTTTTGAGTGCGTTATGATGTTTTAAGGCATCGTCTAGGCTTAGTTGGCAGGATTCTCTAGGCTAAGCTGGCAGGATTTTTTCTGAAAATTTTGATTTTTTATTGCCTAAGCCTGAGCCTAAGCCTAAGCCTAAACCTAAGCCTAAGCCTAAGCCTGATACTAAGCCTAAGCCTAAGCCCCATACTAAGCCTAAGCCCTAAGCGTAAGCCTAAGCCCAAGCCTAAATTAAGGCCAAGTTTGAATTTGATCAAAAATTGGACGTTTCTGGCGAATTTGGCCAATTTTTTGGCAGGAACCCGGTCAAAGAGCCTTTGTTTTGATTCTAAAAAATTGTAAACAATAATCTGACACCATTTAGACACGATTAGAACGGAAAAAACAAGGGCTTCGGAAAAAAATTGCGAAAACGTCCCTCACTGAGGGTTCAGATTGCGGGGGGTCATATCTCAAAAAATCCAAAAAATGAAATAGGGGTTCTTGAAGCAAAAATGCTTCCCCCAAGATGCTCTACTCAAAAAAATAGGTCCACTATTTCCCCCCCCCAACTGCATTTAACCCGGCTTAGGCTTAGTATCAGGCTTAGGCTTAGGCTTAGGTTCAGGCTTAGGCTTAGGCTCAGGCTTAGGCAATAAAAAATCAAAATTTTCAGAAAAAATCCTGCCAGCTTAGCCTAGAGAATCCTGCCAACTAAGCCTAGACGATGCCTTAAAACATCATAACGCACTCAAAACTATCCAAAAACAAAGATTATAGCCAATTTTGGCTTCGAACTTTGGCCTACGTTCACGTCCAAAAACACTAAAAATGCAATTTTCAAGGGGTCATAGCTCAGAAAATCCAAATTTGTGGATAGGGGTACTATTACAAAAAATGTTTCCCTTAAGGTGCTCTACTCCAAAAAATAGGTCCACTATTTCCCCCCCCCCCCCAACTGCACTTGATCCGCCTAAGCCTAAGCCCCATACTAAGCCTAAGCCGTAAGCGTAAGCCTAAGCCCAAGCCTAAATTAAGGCCAAGTTTGAATTTGGTCAAAAATTGGACGTTTCTGGCGAATTTGGCCAATTTTTTGGCAGGAACCCGGTCAAAGAGCCTTTGTTTTGATTCTAAAAAATTGTAAACAATAATCTGACACCATTTAGACACGATTAGAACGGAAAAAACAAGGGCTTCGGAAAAAAATTGCGAAAACGTCCCTCACTGAGGGTTCAGATTGCGGGGGGTCATATCTCAAAAAATCCAAAAAATGAAATAGGGGTTCTTGAAGCAAAAATGCTTCCCCCAAGATGCTCTACTCAAAAAAATAGGTCCACTATTCCCCCCCCCCCCCAACTGCATTTAACCCGAAAATATTTAGGACAAAACCCAGGAAAAGCCCAGAGAAAACCAAGAAAATACCCTCAAAAACCCCAGAAAAAACCTAGAAAACCCCCAGAAAAAAACCTAGCAAAAACCTAGAAAAACCCCCGATACCAACCCAGAAAAGACCCAGAAAAACCCCGGAAAAAAACCTAGAAAAACAAACAGAAAATCTCCAGAAAAACCTAAAAAAACCCCAGAAAAAACCCACAAAAAACCCAG